>OX243813.1:23504335-23534335 GCA_945859605.1 Lumbricus rubellus | reverse complement strand
GTATGTATGTATGTATGTATGTATGTTATGCATGTATGTATATTATGCATGCATGTATAATTGTATATATAATATATAATATACACACCTACCTATATGTACGTCTGCGCGTACGTGCATTAGTGCTGGTACCGGTACATAGAGCCTTTTCCGGACTGTCTAAAGACTCTACAGCGAGCTATTAATTTGACATGCTTCAGCGAACTTCGAAGCACTGCAGGGAAGGTGTTAAAGAGCGACTCTTTGAGTGGAACATCAGAAGATACTAGATAATTAGCCTAGATAGTGCAACTGACACTGCAGCAACGATGGACTGATGCACCTCTGTTAGACGTGTGAGATGACGTTAGGTGTCGGCCACTGAACTCTCAACAGATCTACTGCAGCTTTGTGTTGTTTATGAAGTAATCTGAACCTAATGTTTCGACAAATCACTTTAAAAGAAGTTAATTGCCTTATGTCGCCGTAATTATACATGTATTCATTTCATATCAGTTGACTGACGTCTGCAGTTGAACATATAAAATTATATAGCCTATATGTGTGTATACAGCAATGATCCTTTTGAAGAGTGTTTCATACATAGTCGATTTAATTTCACAGTTGACTGAATTCATTTAGCACCCAGTGATAAAACTTCGATCATCTGCTTATTATGTTTATCCTTATGAATTTTCAGCAGATAAAATATTATTATCTTAATTCTTCATGTGGGTGTGAGTTTTGACCAACATGTTATCTTCTCAGATCAGCCATCTTTTCTACTGCATGCTTCTTGACTACGCCCGTGACCTTTGCAGAATCCACCTTATAGCTATAGGCATATGTTCGACCTGAAAACTGCATCTATATACAGTTTGGCTGGATCTCGGCCCTATCGATGGATGGCTAAAAAGCAGACTATATACTGCCATACCGGTATGCTCTTATTCAATATTATCACCTAATAATTATTAGCGGCCTCCAAGCTATGATCAGAATGCCCTCCTGCGCTGTCACTAAACCCCAAACACCATTAACACGTATACATGTCCTCAAATCGCTGCATTGGCTTAAGATATAGTACCTATAGGCTACACCAGTACACCTGCTCGAATAGAATTAGGCCTATAGAGTAACTGACCTACAACCAGTCCAGCCTCCTATAAGTCCTATCTCCGTCAGCTATTTACAAATTACAATCCAACCAATTCGCTCAGCCAGCTCCTCTCCCTTGTAGCACATCGCTCTTCCATAACTACATCACTAAAGTTTGCAAATATAGCTCCATGGCCATAGCTATTTCACCTCTGTGGAATACATATATTTTGGCCAGAGTATCGAAAATCGTTTGAGCCATCCTCCAAACAATAGACAAATGTTCAACTCTTGTTATCTCTCAACAGGTTTTCGTTTTATAACTACAACACTGCAAGCTCTTTCGTCACAATCTTGGCGTCTCCTCTTCCTCTTATAATTCCTTCTCTGTTTCAATTCTATATATAACACCATCCAACTTAGCCTTCTGTCTGCGACCATGCCCGCTTAAAAACCCTTTGAATCTTGATCCTGCATGGATGATGGAACCGGTCTTGACCATGCATATACCTGCCAATCGATCTTCTTCTCACTAAGCGCCTGTGAATATATAAACTGATGCCCACAACATCGCTTTTGGGCTCTGCATCAGACTGCATGCATGTGTAAGTCTGGAGATAGCCTACAATCAGCCGTCTGGACTGTATGGAACTACTCGTAGGCCTATATCGGTTCGTTTGCCCTCTGAAGATCATCGAATTCCAGGAAATGCGATAGCTATACGTGTATATAGGGATAGAAAACGCAGAAATAGGGAAGGTGGGAAGGAAAAAGAGGAACGAAGGACGAATGCAGTCCATTCGAATGCAGCCAACGACCCCTGGATGGATGGATGGACGTATGGATGGATGGATGGATGGATGTATGGATGGATGTATGGATGGATGGATGGATGAATGGATGGATGGATGTATGGATGGATGGATAGATGGATGGATGGATGTATGGATGGATGGATGTATGAATGTATGGATGGATGGATGGATGGATGGATGGATAGATGGATGGATGGATGTATGGATGGATTGTATGGATGGATGGTTGGATGGATGGATGGATGAATGGATGGATGGATGGATGGATGTGTGGGTGGATGGATGTATGAATGTATGAATGTATGGATGTATGGATGGATGGATGGATGGATGTATGGATGGATGGATGGATGGATGGATGGATGGATGGATGGATGGATGGATGGATGAATGGATGGATGGATGGATGGATGATGGGGCGATGAGTGGAGGTCGTCTCGTCGGATAATCTTCTGCTGATCCTCAGTGAAACAGCTACATGGAAGAAAAACCACAAAACAATAACTCAGTCTCAATGAACGAAATGGAGAAGCAGACAGACAGACATACAGACATTACAGACATACATACAGAAGACAGACAGACAGACATACATACAGACAGACATACATACAGACAGACAGCGAGAGAGACACGGACAGACAGAGACAGAGATAAAGAGAACACAAAAGGACAGACAGACAGATTGCGTATAGGCTGGGGAAATAAGTGAATTCTACAGATCAGCTCGGTCTAAGTTATTGCCACATTACTGCCTCCTCAATGGCACCCAGAGACGCTATCTATATTCCATAGCATGAACGCATTATACATGTATGCTATAAGACTTACACACACTATTATAGCAGTGTGTGCACTGACATGAAACTTTAAAAAACGCAGCAAATATCACACAGGCGAGCAAGCGAGCACATACACACCAACACACACACACACACACGCCCACACACACACACGCCTACACATACGCACACACACACACACCCACATCCACACACCCATGCATGCACACACACGCTCGCAAATACACGATGATAGGCAAACCATCATTAGATCCAGCGAGGTGTATGCAAATTTCTAGATCAGGCAGTAAATCCATTAAGCGGCCTACCCAACCCAATCCCCAACCCAACACCATCGCTTTGACTTAGAAATAATTGATCAGAGTCATAAATTCCATGGTGCATAATTGAAACGCTGTAGTGTAGGGTTTGATGCCACTCGCTTCTGTAGGCTACTAAGGCAGTATACCTCGCATGGAACCGCTGCATACCGATTCTTTACCAGATTGTTGGAAGACATGCACTCACAGCCATAAAGGAAGGAGAATAAATATAGTGGGTGCAGGACATTAAACACCTTGGACAAACACTCTGGACAACCCTCCCGGACAAAACCCTCCCCGGACAATACCCTCCCCCGGACAAAATCCCCAGGGTAGAACAAAAACGAGGGTAGAATATAAGTTGCGTATATAAGACTGGTAACGAAAGACGGTCATATAGGTTCAAAAGTTCAAAACACATCTCTTGGTCGTACACAAGTTGGTTAGATGAAAATATTCTTGCTCAAATAGAAACTGGATTGACGAAAATATTCTTGCTTAATCTGGAGCTGGATTGATAAAAATGCTTTAGCTTAACTTGGAGCTGGATTGATAAAAATGTTCTTGCCTAAATTGGAACTGGATTGACGAAAATTAATTGTTATATAAATAGAAGTTGAATTGATAGAAGCAACTGCTGCTATATAAATAAGAGCTGGATTGACGAAACGCGTTTCATCAATTAACTACAGAAATAGGCTATTTGCGCAGGAGAGGGTTTGTCGGTTTTTTCCTAGGCTAAATTTGGGTGGGGTTGGCCGGGTGGGTCCTGTCCGGGGCAGAGCCGTTTTAACGCCTAGGCACGCGAGGCACGGGCCTAGGGCCCCGCGCAACAGGGGGGCCCCGCGGCGACCCAAAATAATAGACTACTTCACATAACAAATGAGCAGCATGTTATACGAACTTTGATGTATGTTAAAGTAACAGTTATTTTACACTTTTAATACAAATATTGCTGTGTAAGCAACGTTCCCTCTAATATTTTTCCAGTGTGCGCGGAACTGACGGTTGCTTGAGCAACCCAAATTTCCACATGAGCACCACATTTTCAGAAACATTAAATTTGTGTTTGAAAAATCTATAAGCCTAACTACACTAATTTACATGTCTGTAACATTGTCCTGTTTTCCATTAAAGATGATGCATTGCGCAGAAATCACTTAGGCATGTCGCAAACGAAAATATTATGATATGACCACGAATGCCAAACCAAAACTGAACTAGACCTACCTGAGACTACATGATGAAGGATGCTAAATACAGGTAGTTTTTAATCTGGCATCAAAATACTGTTCAGCACTAAAGTTTCTGCCTCCTATCTTTCTGCGACGACCATAGGCCTAGTTGCTAAATTCTGTCGATGCTGACTTCCATGCATTCTAATGCATATAGGTATAGTCTCCTTCGTCTGTGTTCTACTGACGTTCGAAGCTCCGTCTCTACCATCTCTTTAAGCCGATCAGTTTTAAACGGTAAACGTAGAAGATCACTTTTCCTTTGAAAAAAACTGTTTAATATACTTTCATTCGCTTTACGTTTCGATACAGCTTGCAAATTTAACTCACTAAGAAATATTGCGCTGTACGTCCATTAAACCAACTTCCGAAGTAGAATCCGACTCTGATTATCTGATGGATTGAAAGACAGGCCTTCAATAGCCTATACGGCATCACCCTTGGGATTTCCGCTCACCTCGCGCGGAGGGTTCTTTGGCACCACCTGTTGAAAGCTAACTTGCCAGCCGGAGCAGCCACCTATGCCGGCAAAGCAGCTGATAAGAATCAGCATCCCTCTAAATTGGCCGATGTTAAGCGAGTCTTCTGGTTTCGGGTCAAAGCAGGAGTCGCTAAGATGTCCCAGTTAATGACTGACAGATAGACACTGAAGATGCAGTTGGACCATCCCTTGTGATTACTGATTAGACATCTATTTACAGATGTCCCTGGCTGTGATTCAATGAGTGGTCCGCTCAGCTCGCTTCTGGACCTTAGTCACTTGATAGCCGTGACTAGATCTTCCCTCAGATCTTCCCTCAGATTCAAC
Source organism: Lumbricus rubellus (assembly GCA_945859605.1). NCBI lineage: Eukaryota > Metazoa > Annelida > Clitellata > Crassiclitellata > Lumbricidae > Lumbricus > Lumbricus rubellus. Next base: position 23,529,295 of record OX243813.1, on the reverse strand, counting down.
CTGCATGTAGAAGGGGCTGCGTCTGGACAGTCATTACAAAGCTCGGGGTGGTGGTGGTGGTTAGTCATTGGTTTGGGAATTCGCCCGAGATATTTGACTGTCGGGTGGCTGGATGGCAGCTCGGTAGTTGTCCGCGCACACAGATATTGAGCAGTCGTTGGAAAAAGATGAGATAATAAATCAATGATTTACCTCAAGTTAAACAAAACGTTAAACAAAACAACACTTCCTACCAAAATTTTGCGCGGAAATTTGAAACTGCTGCGTGGGGGTTTCAAATGAGCTGCGCGGCCGCGCTGCCGCGCAGCTTAGAGGGAACGTTGTGTGTAAGCAGTGTACTAGATCATTAACATATGTAACAAAATGGTATACATGCACATAGAAGGCATGAATGCAATGGTCTATATCTGAGACTGAGAGATTGAGGCGGAAATCGTATTACGTTCAGTGTTTAATCTAGGTATCTTCATGGGGAGCTCCACCTAAAAGTGACTACCCAGACATTTGATCGAAATTAAGAGCCTAATAGTTTTTAGTTGCCGTTTACATTAGTGCTATAGCAGCTATAGCCTACCCGAGCTCTAGTAGGCCTACCGTGATATTAGGTTATGTGATTATAATGATAAAATCCACTAATATAATATGATAGGCTTACTATTACAATGAGTATAGCCTAATTTGCTGTTAATATTTGTATAAAGACTATTTTTGTACCCGGTACAACTAACACTAAGTCTTAGTGATACCTGGGTATGGCATCATTAGTCTACTACACGGCTTTCCGATTTTGGTAGTTATTCCTTGGTCTGTGTAATATTATTTTGTAACTATTCTGATAACTGTCCTGGTCAGCAATGTAGGATCTTTTTGAGCAACGGGAATAAGCTAATTCCAGTGCAAGAAAGTCGGGCATAGACTATAGGCCTAATGTCCTACGCCTGTCTGCAGTTATACATTAGGCTATACTGTAATGGCCCAGAAGCAGCAGAACTAAATTGCAGAACTTGATACGCAAAGAAATGATTATTGTAAAATACTAATTGAAATTTTCACCCACTCTTTTTGTCAGCACTGAAATAATATAATAATTTTGTTAGAATCGCAGCTTACAATGCTAGCATTACATTATGGAAACTGATTGAATTATTATAATTGTATGAGAACATTTATTGAAGTCTTAGACTATTCAGGTCAGCACTGCAATAGTTGAGAAATTTGGTTAAGATGGCAGCCTAAAATGCTGCCATTGCAATGTAAAAATTCAAAATTTTCTGGTGGGGAGGGCACATTCCCTCTCCTTGCCCCTCCCCACTCAGCGCTACACATCTCAGAGATCGACCGGAAAATACTCATTCTCAGTCCCCCAGAAACCTTGATTTACTCCCAGAGGATGGGAACTAGATGAGGCTCATAGCCTAGTTGCGTTTAGAATTAGTGTTTGTGCCTAGGGCCCCAAAATTCCTTAAAACGGCCCTGGTCCGGGGGTTGTCCGGGGAGAGTAATGTCCGTTCCCCAAATATAGCATTTGTAATCCTCTCTTTCTTACGGCGTCAAGACAGAGATGACCTGCATGCATGATTGAAGCTCTAGAAGTCATTTGCCATATTATCTTCTCAAGCACGCAGCAACTAAAAGCGAAGGTCGAAGAAGGATTTTTGAGAAAAACGAATACTCTACTCGAGAGTTTTAAGCCTATAGGTTATGCATGCATTGCATGGGTCACCATCTTTAATAATGCATGCATGGAACAAACGGCCTCGTCGTAGAAATAGAACAACATCGTTTCGAATTATGCGAAAGCGCCATTAACTAAACTTAATATAAATGAAACGTAGGGTTTCTGCTACCATTGCAAGTAAATAAGTAAGCATTCGCCACCAAGCAGAGCAAAAAACACAACGTAGGCTATACACTTATATACATTGTATAATGTTGAATGGCAGGCCACCAGTGAAGTCTCATCGGGCTCATCTCGCCGGTCAACGAACACAATATGCACACTTTTATTGTCCTCTTTGGTCCATGGCAGTCCAGTAGCCTACAATGTCTACAGTCATAATATATGCTATAGCCTATACTTACCTCTGAAAATCGTGGGTATCATGTTTATTCCGTTTCTTCTTTCATCCATGCACCCGTTGGGATCTGTAGGGTATACTATATAGTCTCAGTTTAACGACAACGCATGCATGCATGTGTGATAACAGAGATCATTAGCGTTGCCCTACTCCTCTATCCAGGCTTGGGACTGGCACTGCCAAAGTGCGAGCAGCGGCGTAGTTGGATCTGTCTATAGAGTCGGTCAAAGAGGCCATAAGATCCTCCATTGCGATTCGCAGATTGGATGCCATACAATAATTATTATTAACCGTCGACTGTGTGTGTATATATCCCGCTGGTCATTTTGTTGACAGTGCTGCAGCCATTAGTGTGACCGTCATTAAAGAGACTCGGGTCGTAAAACTTTCAAAGACGAAGATCCCGGTCCTGCATGGCCCGGGGAATAGGCTATAAGAGAGATCTATAGGTGGTAAACAGCTGCGTATAGTACCTCCTCCACTACTCCCCTCCCTTCTTTCTCAGTCTCCCATTATACTCTATAATCTCCTTTATACTCTTCCGCCTCTTTCGCTTCCTCTTGCTCATCCCCTCGGCTATACCTGAGTGCCTATGTGATAAGTGTCTAGGCCCTCTAGGGCCTCTATAGGATATAGGGCGCACAGCCTGCACTGCATGGCTCAGCTTAACTGCTTAATACAAAGATATTGATCTATACCATGAATAGCGGTTGCAACATAATGCTCTATTATTGCTGCCAAACATCCACATTACAAGACTCACGTTATAAACAACAAACAAACATAAATGACTATAGCCTATTACAATCATCTTGAAAACAAAACAGTTACAACACTGAAGACATAATTATTATAGAAAAAAACAAGTAAATAAGAAAGCAATATGAAATAGGGCCTACAACTGTTTTCCTGATTAATGGCCTACATGAATTATTATCATCGTCTTCGTCGTCCTCCTCGTCGTCATCGTCATCGTCGTATTCCTGAATGTGGCCTATAGGCCTACATCGCAATTGAATTACAAATTACTAGAGAAAATGTAATTGAATTACAAATTAGCCTAATTTGAAGCATAGCAGCAAATTACAAAGTGCAGATTACGCAATTTAAATTAGGCTAGGCCCTACATCAATTACAAATTACTTTGGGCCCAGATCATTGGGGGAAAAAACACAGGCAGTAATCGCATGTTTTCTCCCTTCTTTCTATGTGTATTATTATTTATCGTGTCAAAAGTTTCTATTTAAGTTTCTTTAATAAACAGCATCTGGATGTTCATACAAGTTAACTGATAGCCGCCGTATGTTATTTACAATCATGCCTCCAACACTAAAGAGCCTCTATTATACTGGTTCAGATTAAGGATGAGCAGCATTAAAGCCTTCTACATTTTTTATGGTTGCTCAAATTTTAAAAAATTATATCAGCTCCTCTGGATGCAGTGATCATTATATTTTGTCTCTTGTAATCACATTTGATTTTTTATAGCGCCTATCGTGCTCAGGTATATACCCTATTCGCAATTGCTTTATTATTTTTTAGTGACACTGAGTCATACAAATCTTGATTTTTAATTTAGTGTATCGCCCTCCACCTTTTCTCAGGTTTGGGAGTTGGGACTAGCACTGCCAGAGTACAAACAGTGGCAGAGTTTAGCCTATAGGCCTATGCAATTGAAGTATTAGGTCCTAGCTACATTTTAACGTCACTGTGTGATAACAAAGATCATTAGCGACGCCCCCCCCCCCTTTATCCAGGCATGGGACTGACACTCATTTGTAATTATTGCATCTACATTTGCTATCTATAGCCTAAGACTAAGTCCTAACGCAAAAGAAATGTAAAAATCAAGGCAATGTCAACGACCAGGTGGCAGGTATAACCGTATAAGATGTTGATAAGCAATGCAAAAATGATACTATACATTTCTTTTTCATTCGCATTTGCATTTTTATTTTGAGGCTCATTCACCTAAATTCTGTCATTTGTGTGCTCATTGTTTAGAATTAGATCATCCAGGACCATTCCAATGTATACATAATTATGTTATGATAACCAAAATAATGGTTTAGTGAAGTTGAGTGTTTTTGTTTCACTCGCTAGATGGAACTACAAAATCATACAACGCCACATAGGCTAATAACATAGACATGTAGTCTAAGACTGTACATCAAGCACGCATGTAGCTTATATGGCATAGAATCATAGACAATGCGTAGGCGCTTATATATAAAATATATATGGTTATATAGGCCTATATAAGACAATAACAATAGTTATATATAAATAGCCACAGTATTTATTGTTTCAAGGAACAATAGCAAAACATCTATTTTAACATTCAATGCATAAAATTGGAGCTAACAAAAGAAAAAAAGAGAACCCTTATGGGACTAAAGGCGCATAGCCTATATACTGTCCCGCTGTTAGGGTAATATCCATTGCAAGTACAAGTGAAAAAAAACAGCAACAGGTTGTGCAAACATGTTAACAAGAGAAAGTAATAATGTCTTAACCTGCTGATTAAATCTTATAATAATGTAGGCCTATTAAGGTGATATATAGGCCTATATAATATATTATGTAATTGTAATATAACATATACACCGTGAGTAAAAAAAAGCCAAATTGTTTTGCATATATCTTTAATGCTTGATAACATATCATGCTAAAATTTTCCAAATATTTAGAGAAGTGGACCAAAAATGTGATTCCAAAATTTCAAGAGATAAAATTGAACGGATAAAAAGATATGAATCTTTCAACTTCATATGCCGAAATTGCAGTTTACAAGCAATTTTCTGCCAGATTCAGTAAAAAATTAAGCTAAGCTGTTTTTCTTATATCTCCAATGCCTGATAATTAATCATACCAAATTTTTCAAGATATTTAGAGGATTGAACCAAAAATAGGATTCCAAAATATCATGTCATAAATTTGAACGGATAGAAAGATATGTATATATAATTAAACGTCATCTCCAGAAATTTCTGTTTTCAGCAAGTCTGCTATGGTGTTCGTTGCGGTTTCGATGCTTGATAGTTCCCAGTTTTGGTCTTCAGGGATCCTGGAGTGAAATTAACGGAGTATAATATCGCAATATTCTGCTGTCACAACATCTTCCAACTGTTATCAGAAATCTATAGCCCCAGGAAGGCTGTTTTCTTTTTCAACAGAACAGCGCCAGCCCACAGAGCCAAGGAAACCATGGAAATGCTGACAAGAGAGACGCCAGACTTCATTTCTCCCACATTATGGCCTCCGAACAGCCCATATTTGAATTATGTCGACTATAAAGTGTGGATCGTGATGCAAGACCGAGTCTACCAGACAACAATCCATGATATAAACGATCTGAAGCAACCAACGCTTGTTGGAAGTGTTGGAAGGCCTGGACCAGAGGATAATTGACGATGCTGTTGCGTAATGCATGGCGCTAACGCTTCCAGGCTTGCGTCCAAGCAGGAGGAGGATATTTTGATCATCTTAATTAATCAAATAATCATACCATACTGTTGGGGTCATATTGTTAGTTCAACTCTCTACATATCTGGAAAATTTTAGAATGATTAATCATCAGGCATTAGAGATATAAGGAAACATTTTATTGAATGTAACAGAAAATTGCTTGTAAACTGAAATTTCGTCATATAAAGTTTAAAAATTCATATCTTTTTATCCGTTCAACTGTGTCTCATGAAATTTTGGAATCATATTCTTGGTCCACTTCTCTAAATATTTGGAAACTTTTAGCGTGATATGTTATCAGGTATTAGAGATATAGGAAAACCAATTTGGCTTAGTTTATTTTGACTCACGGTGTATATACCATAATTCATATTGCCTTTGACCGCTTACTAATATATTACATTTGTATATTCTACATATATGTACATTTCTACAATTTTATATATTAGAATAATTAGATAATCTATATAAGGGTATCATTATTATACTATTTTCACTCAATAAATACATATTATATAGACTATACTTTAAAACTGAATGCATCACGATATATAAATTAATATAATTAGTCAAATGTAACATAAAATTTTATTTTATGTTTTATTATTTCAATATAATCAATTATATATATATACTCAAAGCAGTTAATTTATTATGTATCATTCATAATATATACATAATTATATGCATATATAAAAGTATGTACATATATGTTGACATAATATATATATATATATATATATATATATATATATATATATCATAAGTCATGTGCTATGATATAAGATATAAAAATGTAATATATGCACAATGAACATTATGTTGGTATATGTCATCTATTTAGGCCTGTAACTATATATGATATTAAACTATGCAATATCTTGTGCAAAATATCAATATTTCATGATGTAATGGAAACTTTCCAATATCAAGTTACAAAATATGCAAAATAGCTCAAATATTATATCCCATATAACGCATATAATCATAGGCCTACGTACTGCGTGTTAAGCGATCAAGAAAGAGTTTACACTTTGCATAGGCCTAATTCATTAGTTTTTCTATTACATACATATATATATATTATATACATACATAATATATATAGGCCTAATCATTATTATGATGATATAATATAATCATTATAATGATAAATGCGTATACACAGCTAAACACGTGCACATTGAGAAAATCAATGTTTTATTAAAGTTTCATCTAAATCAGCGTCTTTGACATCGTTGAAATCGTTGGTGTCGTCTAAATAATAATAATAATAATAATACTGACTTATGAGACCCAGCTGTTTGCAAGATCGGTGAAAACTTCTGGCAAAGTTATGTATGTATGTATGATTGTATGTAGGCCTATGTACAGGCCCGCCGAGAGGGGGGACAGAGGGTGCAACTACCCAGGGGCCCGGCGACTTTCAGGGGCCCGGAGGGGGCCCGGGCGACACTGGTTCTAATAGTTTCCATAATGTTGATTGCGGATGGCGGGCCCAACCTATAATCACTTAATGCAGACAAATAAGAATCCGGAGCCTAATCACTCCCACATCGGTTGTTTTGTTGAATTAAACGTGCATACCAGCTGATCATAACCGAATGGATGAAAATGAAACTTGTGGTGATATTGTCGCAATTCCAAAAGATGACATTATAAAAAAGACCTATAAAATGCTGATAATAGCCTATCATAGGAACTGTAAAAAGGCTTGGTCTTGATGTTGGCACTGACACCAAGGCAGTGCCTACACACAAGTGATTGAGACAGGCTACTACGGTATATTCTATCAGAAACGGTACTTCAAGACAACCGGACAATTTGTCAGGTGATGAAGAAAGAGCATTTTTGAAGTGCATTTTAAAGGTTCAGTTGTTCACAGACAAAATGCAGAACTACAGAAATACAGAAATACAGATATTTGGCCTAAAGACAGTTAAATTCAGAAGGCTTGCTTGCGGATCATCATATAAATATTATTTGAAAATTAAATTCTTAACATTAAAAACTAATTAAAGTCATAAATGAAAGCATATCGTACATTCGTACCCACATTTTTACATAATTTTAAATTTAACTTTGCTCGAGGGCCCGTGATTGCTCTGCCCAGGAGCCCGGAATTTCTGTCTGCGGGCCTGCATGTGTGTATGTAACTATGTATGCATATTATTATTATTATTATTATTATTATTATTATTATTGTTATTATTATTATTATTATTATTATTATTATTATTATTATTATTATTATTATTATTATTATTATTATTATTATTATTATTATTATTATTATCATTATCATTATTATTATTATTATTATTATTATTATTATTATTATTATTATCCATTATTAACATTAATAATTAAAATTTTAAAAATATTATTAGCTATTTTATTATTATTATTATTATTATTATTATTATTATTTTCGTCATAATCATGATCATCACATCATAATCATAATCAGAATCATATTACCAAAATCTCAGGAACATAAAATATCATCTTGAAAGTAAACAGTTATTCTCCGAGAAGTCAAGCCTCGTAACGGTCTCATCCGAAAATGTGCCTCTGAAAGCAGTAGCATTTTCGCACTTGGATAAACCGATGGAGAGACACGCTGCAAGAGGGAATTAGTTTCTTGTTGATCTCCAGAAACAGACGAAATGCCATGTCCCAACTGGGAGAAAAATTCTGCACGCTCAGTTGGCCTATTTACGTGCCAATGGTTTCGCTATTAGCTATTTTTTACTATTATTATAGCAAATTCTAGGGCCTATTTACTTGCATTGTGCTATTGGTTGTCTTTGATTATTGGTATTGACAATTCTCATCCAATTGCCTATTTGCCATGATGTAGGCTAGTCTACGTAATTCTGTACCCACGCAAGTGACACATTATTTTTCTGTTTCCGTTTGCGGAATAATTTATCCATCTCTGTTCCACTTTCTGATTGGTAATATATATTCTTTACGCATATATATATATAACATTATATATATATATATATATATTATATGTATATATATCTCGAATTTGGTCGCACTGCATGATGTGAATCTAATGCAGTAAGCTAGTCCTAGTCGGTAGTCAGAAGATTACCGAAATGGTGTTGGAAAACCAAAGGAGGAACAGTGACTTTGAGTCGATGTTTGGAGAAAGGAAGGAAGAGCATATGAAGTAGGATGAGAGAGTGGCAATGGTTTCCATTCCTTGGGGAAGAAGCATGGAATGCACTCGAGTATATACATATATAATTATATATATATATATATATATAATTATTGTATATATGTACAATATATTGTATTATATATTCCTATGCAATACGGTATCATTTCATGTGCATATAATTTTTATTATGTGTATATATATATATGTAATTATGTATAAATCATCATGTGCATATACATGTATATGTATATGTGGTAAGAGAGTAAGAGAGAGCGAGATAGCCATCGAGGTCAATTTGGCCATCCCAACAATCAAATATTATATACATCTACCAGTGATCAATGGGACGTATTCAACTCAAGTATGCAATAATGATGACGATAATAATAATATCCCCCCCCCCCTACAACCTCAAAAGACGAGGCCTGACAGTGACCTTCGAAGCTCAGACGGTCGTGGCCTGACCCTACAAACAAATATCCTGCTCTTGATAGTAATTTTTCCAAATCCTGAGGGTTCATTGATACCTCCGATAAAATAATAATAATAATAATCACAATAATGATGATAATGATGATAATAATAATGGTAATAATAATAATAATAATAATAATTTAAAAAATAATGATGATAATAATAATAAATACAATAATAATAATAATAATAATAATAATAATAATAATAATAATACTACTACTAATAATAATACGGACAAGTTTTTAATCTCCTGAGGGATCATATATCTACCTCGGGTTAAAAAATAGTAATAGTAATAGTAGTAGTAGTAATAATAATAATAATAATAATAATAATAATAATAATAGTAATAGTAATAATAATAATAATAATAATAATAATAATAATAATAATAATAATAATAATAATAATAATAATAATAATAATAATAATAATAATAATAATAATAATAATAATAATAATATTCAAAGTAGTTATGTTAATATTTATAACGATAACAACAATAACTATAATAAATTTATTGTGCACACACACCAATATATAGATCTAAATATATAAGCTAGCAATATATATATATATGATGTATATATATAAATCCATTGGTATGATATATGTATATAAAAGCATAAACACATATATTTGTATGCATATTATATATATATATATATATATATATATATATATATATATATGTAGGCCTAATCCCAACACATGTCGTGTTTGTCGTTTTTTTCTGTCCATATTTAAGATAAGTGTCTGATTTTATTGGCTGTTATTTCAAAATTCTCTTAAAATAAGAGGAGTTTTATTTATGAAACCAACTATCAATCAATCAGTTATTTTATTATTTATCAAAGAACGTGATAGTTTAAAAATATCATAAGGGAAATGCACTGATCAGATATATATTCAATATGTATTCAAACGGTAGCAATAAACCAGAGCACGTGAAGTTAACAATTATGGCCACAAAAGGGAAAATCTATCATGAACCATAGCGCCACCTTTTGGCGCAGTTGTGCATGAGACTGCATTATGAAATATCAGTGGATAACAAAACAGCCAAAGACACACTCATATAAAACTACAATAAGATATTGCTTTAAAAATTATATTCAGCTCATTAAGCCAAATGCATTTGCCAATCATGTGCATAAAATTATTAAATCGTTCGTTTTTTAAAACTATAGCAGCATAATAGTATAATTAATATTAATTCTTGTCCACGTGTAGCTCATATATTCTGTTTATAAAACTGATATTCTCATTGTCTGATTATAATTATTAGCGCTGTATGGACTCAAGCTATTAAGCTCATGTTCCCAAATTTCGTTAGATTACCTATTTTGATAATTAGGTAATCTAACGAAATGGATCAACCTATTAAGAATAAAATGAAAACTAAAAATTCATGGACATGATTTGTCATAGACTGTATATGTATGATACGTATATACATATATTATAATATATATTATAATATATATATATATATATATGCAAGTGTGTGCGTAAATCTGTGCCTGTGTATGCTATTTTCAAGAGGCAGTCCTTTAAAACAGTCAGCCAAATTTCATACACGCCCGAGGTTGTTTTAAAGGTCGCTGTCTGTAAAGGTATTTCCTCCAAAACACTGACATAAATTAGGCAACTGGAGAAATATGGATATACATATACACTATTACACATAATGTCCATGCATTTTTAGTTTTCATTTTATTCTTAATAGGACCCTACTATAGTATTTGTATTTAAACTTATAATTACGTTGAGTCAATTTTCTTATATATATATATATAAACAAACAAAATAAATAAATAAATATATATATATATATACATGTATAGAGGTTGGTCCGCAGGAAGGAGTGAAAATAATTCAGGCATTTTTGAGTGCTCTTATAATAAAGAGCTTCAGTAAGTTGACTTGAATGTTCGCCAAGCTGTATCATGCAGAGGCGTATACTCGCTGCTCTCACATTTCTTCTGACCCATGCATAATCGTCGCTGTATGTAGAGGTATTTCCTCCAAAACACTGACATAAATTAGGCAACTGGAGAAATATGGATTCAGTGTAACTCTGTGAATGTTCTCAGAACTATTATACACAAAAGATACGAGAGAGATATCGTATTATTTATCGACGCACATGTGCCAAATAAAATCTTGAAATAGTCTCGTTGTTTGATCCGTTGGCCTTATCGGTGCCAGCCCAGAGCTCGTGTTTATAATTATACAAGACCTGGTTATGAAAATTGTTGATATAGAAATCTACATGAATTATATGTCATTACACAAAGATTGTTGTATAAAGCAGGAGTCATATAAGTAAATCTAAAATAGGCAAACGCGCTGAATATAGTAACCTTAAAAAAACTTACAGCACCACTTTTCGTCCCAGCTGATGATTATGAACGTTGCTAGCAGATAGCTTACATTTTTGGACTGAAAAATCATTCCTAGCTGTTTTTTTGGTATGTGGACAAGGTATACCCTAAGGTTTTTGCCAGCCGATTTAAACAAATTTACAAGACTTTACCTAATTTGACCATTATATATGTACATATATTATATATATATAAACTATATATATATATAGATATATATAGTTATATATATATAAACTATATATATATATAAACTATATATCAACTATATTTAATATATAATTGAATATTTGTAGGCCTATATCGTTCTTTCAAGAAAGCTATATGGTCAAGGTCGCTATAGGCAGTACCTGCGCTAGCCTGTAATAGGCTATAATATTATTAGCAAGGCCTCTGCAGAGTATGCACGTGTACGAACGAATATATATATATATATATATATATATTCAGAATATATATTCGATCAGTTAGATGCGTAGCAATGAATGCAAAGCATATTTTTATGAGCTGAAAGCATCACCGGCAATGATTTAATATTTTAATTCAACCTTATTTATCTTCCTTGTCGCTATGCATCTTATATATATATATATATATATATATATATATATATATATACGACAAAATATTAAATGAATTCATGCACGATTAATGTAACAAATTTACATTTCTAAATATGCATCGATTTCATATGCAATGCAGTAAATTTCGTCTGATAATGCAATGCTTCAGAGTAGCCTTCAATCGCAACAAAGGACTAAAGAATGAAGAATGAAGGCCTACATAAATATCACGCTGCACGACCTGGGCTATAAATCTTAAATCTTGATAAATGCTATATACTAATTTATTCATTTAATGCAATTTCTCTAATAATTGTCTGACATAGATATTTTATTGCATAGACTTTAAAGTATAGGCCGACGCCTAAATGTAAATGTAAACGTACACAGTTTTCTGCAGCGACCTATTTAGCCATGATGTTTATTTTTCAGATAATTTTCATGACCATCGTTGCCCGTTCGAACGACTACAACACAATAAATTAACTACAACACAATAAAAAAGTTTTTATAAAGTTCTCAGTTATTAGAGCAATATAGTCTTTTACAGGTCTACCTTTTGATACGTTTCCATACCGTTAAATTTTCTTGCTTATAAGCATGGTGTGCTTATAAGTAAGCCTATATACGAGACTGCAAACTTTGCAAACGACGAAATGATAATGATCATGGTAATGAGTAAGTAGGCAAGTAAGTGAGTAAATTTTTGGTGTGCCGCGCATATAAACGTCTTCAATATAATAGTCTATAGCCTATATAGGCCTACTATATGATACACAACAACATAACAGCCCATAGCCTATAGGGCCTACATACATGTAGCAGGCAGTGCGAAGCGTATTGATAGTAAAAGGAAAATCAATGATAGACGTTGACATAAATAAAGCTTTTAAAAATAATCTATGACGTTAGAAATCCTAAGCTCTAAGCCTGTCAATTGCCACTCGAAGGCCAAGCATATAGGACACCATGCAGCTCATTCACGAGGGCTGCGCTGAGTCAAAAGGTTGTCCGTAAGAGTCTGTAAAGAAGTTTTGAGTTTGGTTGCCAGAGGATCAGAGCTATACAAATAGGTGCGGAGGTTAACAACATGCACTCCATTGGCAGGTTTACCGATGCATGACAAAGTTGCACATGTAGGCTACTTTCGACTGTTTGCCATTTCAGTATTATAGCCTAAATCTAATTATGAAGCACAATGAAATACATCGATGTATACAATGAAGTTGCAAGTCTGTTAAAGGTCGCTCTTCTCTTTGGTCAGCATCTATTGGAAAGTATGTAGTTCTTGGCAGCGGCGCCCCCAGGATTTTTTCCTGTACGCACAGCTTGCACAAAATTAATATGAAGCGAACGGCGATCGAAGCGAGCTTTTATAGGCCTACTGGCGATTGTGAGGTATCGCCGACATACGTTTTTTTGCTGCATTTTGGGTATACCGTCATCCATTGTCCGGCAATTTCCTCAAGGCCATCTGGCAACCCTAGGTATAGCCTACGCATAGGCCTAGAGCTAATTTCGGATGTTGTTTGAAACGATAGATTATTACATAGATTCAATAGAATAAGAATTACACATGCAGCTTATAATATTTCACGCTTTAATTTGCAATTTATTCATTATTTTTTAGCCTTAAGCGCTGTACGCACTTGCGTAAGTGCGTACGCCTGAGGGCGCTGCTGGTTCCTGGTACATAGCCTACGTCTTGTCTTTGTTCGGCGTTCTTTCACATTTGCTGGTCCATTCATCTGGAACTCTCTCTGACTCCTCATATTCGTAACTCTTTTAGCGAGACTGCCTTTCGCTCTAAACTGAAAACTTACCTTTTGGGGAACTAGAGCAAAAAACCCGATATTTACTTTAGAGGGATGTGGCTGTGTGGGAATTGGTGGATTGCGTGGGCGCTAGGTGGGGCGTAGTGGTGGTATTGCATTTAAACATTTATAGAGCGCCTCTAGTAGGGTGAACCGTTCAGAGGCGCTCCCAGTGCGCAAGGCCCAGCGAGAAGAAACAGGTTTTGAGAAGAGACAAAGCAGAGGAGAGACTACCAGACAGAAGTGTAGAGCGAACAGAAGGAGAAAGGGCATTCCAAAGGGAAGGACCAATTGAGACAAATGATCGAGACAGAGCCATAACAGTTCTAGACCGAGGAACCAAGAGGTCAAATCTGTTGGATGAACGAAGTGGACGGTGGGAGGAAGCTGAGTGAGGACGAAGTAAAACATTAGTGAGATATTTTAGTGGTGGAGTGGTATGGAGTGGGGATGGGGTAGTGTGTGGTCGGGGTCGGTAGAGCTGTGTTGACTATGTGGCGCAAGGTGGGAGGGTGGGATAGAGCGAAAAACGAAATTCACTCCAAAGCGGTGGGGCAGGGTTGGGGCTAGGTGAAAGATGGGAACCCCGCGGAGCGAAGAAGCGAAATTTTAACCAGAAGAGTGGAGGCTGGATGGGGCGAAGTGAGGGCAAGTGAAGTGGCGCGGGTGTTGAATGGGGTGGTGTGGTGTGGGCTGGCGAGAATTCGGGTGGTGCATGTGGGACCGGGTGGAAGGGTGGAGTAGGTAAAAACAACAACGAAATTAACCCAAGAGGGGTGGGAGTAGGTGAAAGATATGGGGGAGAGGAGAGGGCTGGGGTATGGTGGGATGGTAGGCCAACAAAAATTACTCAAGGAGGTGGGAGCTGGATGGGGCAGGGTAGGGGCGGAGCGAGATGTGTTGTGGGATAGAGTGCATGGGATTTGGTATAGGGTATCGGCCGGGTTGGATTGATGGATGGATGGATGAAAAGGACGGACGGACGGACGAATGGACGAACGGATAGATATATGATTATAACTATATATAGATATATAGATCGATCGATCGATGATAGATAGATGATATATAGATGATATAAATGATATATAGATGATAGATAGATGATAAATAGATGATAAATAGATGATAGATAGATCGATAGATAGATAGACAGACAGACAGACAGACGGATGGACGGACGGACGGCAGGTAGGTAGTGGTAGGTAGACGGGTGGGTGGGCGGTTGGGTGGGTGGGTGGGCAGGCGGACTGGCGGGCGGACAGACGGGCGGTCGGGCGAGACGGACAGACGGATAGGTGGATGGATAGGTTGATTGGTTAGTTTGTTGGTTGATTGATTGATTGATTGATTGAATGATTGATTGATTGACTGGTTGACCGGTTGGTTGATTGCTTGATTTATTGATTGATTGATTGATTGATGTATCGCTGGATGAGTTGATAGACTGATAGATAGATTGACAGATTTTATATTGATGGAATGGATATAAGTTTCCAGTGGGGCATAGGCCATTTAGGGTTCAACTGCTCTACATACAACTCGTCTAACGACAATAATAATAAATTACTGGCCTACACTACAGACAACTCGTCTAACGACAGTTGGTTTACAGACGACTCGTATTGATGAAATAGAAGCCGGATATATGAAAAAAGTTACATGGCTTTCTAGCCTAAATGGAAGCTGGATTGATGATTTTCATTCATGTATTTCAGCATGCAATGCATTCCGCTATTACTTCATATCTAAAAATACCTTCATCCAGCTTCTATTTTTCATGCGTCATTTTCGTCAATCCAGCTTCTATTTCACCCGTAAAAGAACCTTCATCCAGCTGCCATTTCTCTTGCCTGTTTCTTCAATCCAGAGTCCATTTCATGTGTAAGACACTTTCATCCAGCTTCCATTTCTTAAGCGCTGGGCCAAGTTGTCTGTAGACCAGTTGTCGTGACACCGGCCCTTAGTAAGTGTTTCCCGAAGAGAAGAGGAAGAGGAAGAGGAAGAGGAAGAGGAAGAGGAAGAGGAAGAGGAAGAGGAAGAGGAAGAGGAAGAGGAAGAGGAAGAGGAAGGGGAAGGGGAAGGGGAAGAGGAAGGGGAAGGGGAAGGGGAAGGGGAAGGGGAAGGGGAAGGGGAAGGGGAAGGGGAAGGGGAAGGGGAAGGGGAAGGGGAAGGGGAAGGGGAAGGGGAAGGGGAAGGGGAAGGGGAAGGGGAAGGGGAAGGGGAAGGGGAAGGGGAAGGGGAAGGGGAAGGGGAAGGGGAAGGGGAAGGGGAAGGGGAAGGGGAAGGGGAAGGGGAAGGGGAAGGGGAAGGGGAAGGGGAAGGGGAAGGGGAAGGGGAAGGGGAAGGGGAAGGGGAAGGGGAAGGGGAAGGGGAAGGGGAAGGGGAAGGGGAAGGGGAAGGGGAAGGGGAAGGGGAAGGGGAAGGGGAAGGGGAAGGGGAAGGGGAAGGGGAAGGGGAAGGGGAAGGGGAAGGGGAAGGGGAAGGGGAAGGGGAAGGGGAAGGGGAAGGGGAAGGGGAAGGGGAAGGGGAAGGGGAAGGGGAAGGGGAAGGGGAAGGGGAAGGGGAAGGGGAAGGGGAAGGGGAAGGGGAAGGGGAAGGGGAAGGGGAAGGGGAAGGGGAAGGGGAAGGGGAAGGGGAAGGGGAAGGGGAAGGGGAAGGGGAAGGGGAAGGGGAAGGGGAAGGGGAAGGGGAAGGGGAAGGGGAAGGGGAAGGGGAAGGGGAAGGGGAAGGGGAAGGGGAAGGGGAAGGGGAAGGGGAAGGGGAAGGGGAAGGGGAAGGGGAAGGGGAAGGGGAAGGGGAAGGGGAAGGGGAAGGGGAAGGGGAAGGGGAAGGGGAAGGGGAAGGGGAAGGGGAAGGGGAAAAGGAAGGGGAAGGGGAAGGGGAAGAGGAAGAGGAAGAGGAAGAGGAAGAGGAAGGGGAAGAGGAAGAGGAAGAGGAAGAGGAAAAGAAAAAGAAGAAAAGAAGAAAAAGAAGAAAAAGAAGCAAAAGAAGCGTAAGAAGAAAAGAAGAAGAAGAAGCTGATTCGTGGATTTCAAAAAAGTCTTTGACAGCATCGAGCAGAATGTAACATGAGTAGTCTGTGAATCATTATTATGATGGGGATAGAAATTGATTAGCCTCATGAATGAAATAGACAGCAGCAATGCAAAGGCAGCGGTACCGTTAGAGTGTGTGGTGAAACGGGAACCTGGTTTAAAACTAGCAGAGGTACTGTAACAAGACAACGCGGCCCAATATCGCCCCACCTTTATCACACTTTTGGAAAGATCGTTGGGCAAGATTAGAGGAACGGTGGTGTACTGATCAGTGACATAAGAATCAATTATCTTTGATTTGCAGATGACATTGATCTGATTGACGAAGATGAGCGACAATTCACAACCGCTGAACTAAGAAGGAAAGCTATAGATCTAATATGGACTCGCCATGAATTTCGAAATAATCAAAACAATGGTGTTCGGTTAAAAGAATTTTATAACGCAGCAGGTTGTAGACGGGATTCGGTTAAAAAATGTCGAAAAGTTCATCTTGAATGTATTATTATGACGAATGACTTGGACTGTTTATATAGGATAGAAGCGATTGTCAGGATTGCAAAGGCGACAGGCTGACAGCAGCGCTCAAATCTATGGAAAAGATCTGGAAAAAGCAAGGCCATGTATAAAGCAAAGACCAAACTGAGTGTCTTAAAAACATGCGTTTTCAGAAGCGCTCCTGACTACAGCACGGCCGCTGAATCGGAGCTTCACGCCGAAGCGCTGAGCAATTGCGAGTGAAGGACTTGCCCAAGGTCCCTACAGTCATGCAGCGCCCCTGGCGATTGCACTATACTACTACTAATAATAAATAATAATAATAATAACAATGACAATTTCTATGGCGCCGTAATTTAATGCCTACTAATGTAGGCATTGAATTATGAAACCAGCAAAAACAATAATACACCACAGGAACGAGGTGGATTCGAACCTGCAGCCATCCCGCTGCAAGACAACGAGCATATCTACAACACCAGCGCCCCTAATTATAGGCCTATATCCTTGTTTCCTCCTCTGAAAGATGAATTTCTAGCAAGACTGAAATTCACCGGCAACACAGTCAGACATTAAGCGACTGAAGCAGGAGGTGAGTGTGGTCTGTAGTCAATGGCATACGGTGCTACTACCTGTAGGCCATCCATATCAGACATTAATAGACCAGACAATGCAGGTGTCTCCCTCCGTCGTGTTTCCGACAGGAGGTGTGTAATAACGGACCAATATGATATATAATTATTAAGTCCTTCATTCGACCAGACACTGGCAGACTGCACGACTGATTAATTGCAGGTCTAACGCGGCTGCACGGGTCTGCAATTCGTTCCAGCTTTGTAATTGCACGAGTAGCTGAACCACGGGAGGCACAATAAATTTTTGTCCCCCAGAGTATGTTATTCAGTATATTATTTCCGAACGACAAATTTACGAGTCTACTCTCAGGTGTCCCTGTAGCGTTTGACCCGCTAAAGACTGGCGGCAGATAAGACTGGCGCAAACTGCGGTTACATGTATATGTGTCAGATTAGGCAGATTTACTCAGCATCCCGCGGATATAATTAGTCGTCCGATTTTTCTTTGATTGACCAAGTTTCGTATTCATCAAACCGCGCCATGCTGACCTCTGTTTTAGCAAGCGCGCCAAAGCAATCTGGTGCAGCATCGCCCAATGATATGTGGGGCGCGGTGGTGTAGTGGCGGCCTCGTTGCCTTGAAGCCGGAAGGTTCGAGGTTCGAATCCACCTCAAGGCGTCGCGTAGGGACCTTGGTCAAGTCCTTCACTTGCAATTGTTCAGCGCTTCGGCGTGAAACTCCGGTGCAGTGTCCGCGCTGTAGTCGGGAGCGCCTCTGAGTAGTGGTTGAGAGCTAGAAGGGGCGCTGTAGGCCTAACAAGTGCGCATACAAACAAACAAATGATGAACAGTTTGAGTTATTGTTCTCTTGCATTCCTGTGGTGTATTTTTCTTTTCCCGGTTTGCACGATTCAACGCCTACATTAACCCTTACCGGTCCAATTAATAATTTATTGGCCCAAAAATGGCCGGTGGGAGCGGACATAGGATCGGTAAAGGTTAACAGTGCAATCGCCAGGGGCGCTGCATGACTATGACGCTGCTGCCACCTAGCGAAAAGCAGTGAAACTTTTCGTGTAGTATCGATGCATTCGCAAGATGGCAGCTGTGAAGCGCTGTTAGACCGTTGGCGGTGTAAAAGAGCCACTGCAAAGGGATCACCGGTTTGAAGGCCAACGATCACAGGGGTTCAGATGGCAACAGGGTCAGATGTAATGTGAAGCTGTCGATGATTTAAACATTATTTGAGAAAATTTGAGAGGAAACCCTGCCGTTAGTAGTCGGTCAGGGTTGTAGAGACACGAGCTGTTGAGAGTAGTTTAGGTTAAGACGCCATCTAGTGTTCAGCTGCCTCTGTTGGGCGTTTGCCATACTCAGAGGGACCGTATTGTAGGCGAATTTCGAATGGTTGACCTCGTGCATTTCTCAGCTGGTGCTGGCTGTTCCACTTTTACCAGAGGAGGGTCTGACTGAACACACCGCATCCAACCACACCAACACACACACACGTACACACGCGTACACACACAAACACATGTCTACATCCTCACGCACACACATACACACAACAATGCGAACGAATTTCCAAAAATAAATAGACGAACAGGTGTTACATTGTTTACCGGAATAATTCGACGGAAAAGGAAAAGGAAAGAGAGACAAACAGACCGGTAGACAGATAGACAGACTGACAGGCAGGCAGATAGACAGACAGACAGACAGACAGACAGACAGACAGACAGACAGACAGATAAGCAGATAGACAGAGGCAGGCTTTCGTGTGCTTGTAGGTACACTCTTTGTGCGGGCACACCTACCTATACGTGTACGTTCACGTATAACATATATAACTGCATGCATACCCTGCATTCATGCATGCATTTCATACATACTTGCATGAACAAAATTACATACACATACATACATACAAACATACATTCAAGAGGCCAACCAAGCACCTGTCTGTCTATATCAGGAAAGGAAAGGGAGGGGTTGTTGATCGGATCGAATGGCATTGGCCTCCGTCTGGGCGGTGGGGGGGATGCTATGCCATCCTAGGGCGTTGGTACCGAACAGTGGATGCAAGTGGAATGGGTGGAAAGCAGCTGGAGAAGAAGGAGGCTTAGAAGGAAGAAGCATCTTTTAAAACGATTCTGTTGTATACAGAGGCCAAAAATTCGTGTTTTCACCGACCTTTTGGTCGCATTAACCCTGGCATGGCATGAACAGAGACCCTTAGACCTGCAGGCCACGAGAGGGATGCGTGTATAAGCTTACAACCACCTTTCTCACATGTCTAGCTGTTATACAGAGCGGTTGAAATTAATTTGTCATCTCTTTCCGAAACTGTATAGCTATTAATTTTCTGACTATTTTTAATCTTCGGTTGGCATCTATAGGACTCGTAAACAGATAGATGAATTTGCACCCGTATTGACCTGCATGCCTTGCCTGTATATATGCGTGCGCTGAGCAGAATAATATGATCGAAAGGTGCAAGAAGAAGACAACTGTCCTCGGCAACAGAAGGTCCGCCTGAGTTATTATTGTGGGGACTTTCAATAAATATCTTTGCACTGGTTGATACGTAGACTAAAAGTAGCGCAACTCTGCAGCAACAGGTTGAAGTCTCATCACCAACTGCTTTGCGATTGCCTCGCCAACCGACCAGCAGCTGCATTGATTTCTCATGCGTGTCGTAGTCTCCGGCCAGCCGCATCGTTCGAAAGGCGTGACCTTTCTACTCATATAGCACGTATACAGTATTAGGCCTACGCAGCTGAAAAATATCTGCAGCAATATACTAGGGAAGTCTGACGTCACGTATGGTATACACTACAAAGAGAATTTCTAGCTAAAGTTAATTTGACCCAGTTTGGCAATTTCAAATTTGCATCCGTTGGGCATTTATATAGCGCTGTATGCATATGCTAATGCACTGTTGAAACCAAAACAACAATAAAATTTTTATTATCTGAGAAATTGGAGCGAGCGATCAATAAGCTTGAAAAGCATTTCTGCGTGGCCAATCATGGTTGCATGCCTGCATGAATGTGCATGTTTGCATACAATGCAATACAGGGCGCTTCGGCGTGAAACTCCGATGCAGTGTCCGCGATGTAGTCGGGAGCGCCTCTGAGAAGAGAGTGTGAAGGAGCGCTATAGAAATGGCGAAATTAAAAAATTAAAAAATTAAAAAATGCACCTGCATTTTAATATCGCCCTTCTTGCACAGTTTGGAATCGGAAGTGTACACATGCCTTGATGCATGACGTACATGTAGGCAATTCTTGTATAGGCCTATAATTTTTTATTTTATGTGTATGTTCTTACATATGTTCCCATGTACATGTATGTTCGTTTTTATGTATCTAATTATTTGACTTCTTTGTTGCATGTTATAATGTTGACTGTTATTTCTATTATCGATAAGTTCATTTGAAAATGATCAAGGTCAAGGCTATAATAAAGACACGGCGTGTATGCCCTACATTTACATTTGCACTTACATTTACACTTACATTTACACTTACATTTACACTTACATTTATAATTTGCATCTACATTTACAATAACATGAACATTTTCATTTACATTTACATTTCCTGTTTGGTCCTTCATTGCATCTTTCCGTCAGCAATTACGACCAATTCCATACGACCGTGTTCCTTTGCACATCTGACTTATTTGTTCTGAAGTTGCGATAGAAAAATTTGCCATCATTGGTGCAATACGGTCAAAACAAGGGAACTCAGAAGCACTGTGTCGCAACTTGGTCGATCTTATTAGAAGGCATATTTAATTAGTGGCAAATAATATTTATGCTTGTTATGCAGCCTAAGATGATCTTTATGTTTTAGCAGAAATAATAATTTTATGTGTAATTCATTTTATACATCAATTAATATGTGCCCTGTAGTGAGTCATTCTTCTGCTTTAGTGATTGTACGCATGCATGTATGAATGTGTGTATGTATTGTATGTACAATTGTATATGTATGTTCGTATGTATGTATGTATGTATGTATGTATGTATGTATGTATGTATGTATGTATGTATGTATGTATGTATGTATGTATGTATGTATGTATGTATGTATGTATGTATGTATGTATGTATGTATGTATGTATGTATGTATGTATGTATGTATGTATGTATGTATGTATGTATGTATGTATGTATGTATGTATGTATGTATGTATGTATGTATGTATGTATGTATGTATGTATGTATGTATGTATGTATGTATGTATGCATGCATGCATGTATGTATGTATGTATGTATGTATGTATGTATGTATGTATGTATGTATGTGTGTATGCATGTATGTATGTAGGCTCTATGTATATTATTTATATGCATGCATAATCAGGTATATAA
Organism: Lumbricus rubellus; assembly: GCA_945859605.1. Taxonomy (NCBI): domain Eukaryota; kingdom Metazoa; phylum Annelida; class Clitellata; order Crassiclitellata; family Lumbricidae; genus Lumbricus; species Lumbricus rubellus. The sequence goes on along the minus strand of OX243813.1, from coordinate 23,506,835 downwards.
TTATCATAAACTCTCGATGTTTGTTTCGAGTACACAAATTCATTTTTATACAAGCTTATTTCGTTCATGAGCTGATCACAATTGTGTGTGTGCGTGTTTGTAGAATATATTTCTACGGAGTTGGCACGTTGTTTAAGATTTGAAATGCATCTGTAGCCTACATACAATTAATTGAAGGGCTCTGTGAACTGTGATACGTGTGGGTAATAAGAATTTTTTAAATACATTTGTTAGTGCATAAAAATATTTATTATCATCATCTGATCTGACTTTTTGAACATGTATCACGAATTCATAGGATTTATAGCTTGTATCAATGTGTAATTATGCATTAAAGTCTCATGTAATAACGCATATATAATTATATGTACAATTAACGTATACCTGCATATAGGCCTAATAAGATAGGGCGAATATATATATATATATATATATATATATATATATAATGCACATACAGGTTGCAATGTCAGCTCGCCTTAGCCTCGGTTTGGACCACAATAAATGACTAAACTGACTACCTCTTTTATGTCTGTGTTGAACTCCAGTGTTAGCTTGTATTCTCCCGATGTGATTTTGAGTTTTGCTGAGCAATATTACTAGAGATGGACATAGAGATAGTCTGATAGTGGGCTGTAACCTGTAGCTTGTATCAATGCGCAATTATGCCTAAACGGCTCATAAATAATATATAATTATAAGGATACATTTTATATAATAATTATATAATATGTATATATAAAATTATGCATATCATATTATAATTATATGATACGCATATAGTGTTTACGAGACTTTAGTTATCGACATACACTTATTAAAATATATTAAGTCGCGAATTTGTGAGGATATATTACATAGGCCTAATGATTATAATGTCAGTAGCGATAGGAATGCAGCGGTTGGTGGTGAAGATAGTTGGTTGAAGCGGCTTCTTCTTGTTTTCTTTCGCAGCGACTTTCCAGTTGATATAAATTGTATGTACTTGTTATTTTCTTCAAAATTCAGAGATTATAAATATAGGCTATTTATCGAAACGACACATTGTCACATACATTTTGCTCATATATATATATATATATATATATATATATATATATATATATGCTGTATGCTTATGCATGTGTGTGTGTACATAATGTAGATCCAATTGAATAATCTCATTCTTTCACTTCTATATCAGATGTAGTCCAAATGTTCTATTTATAATCTACGTATTACTGGATTTAAACACGCATTTGAATATTCGTGTATGAATATATACATAAAATATGCATATATTATATTACAAGTATATTTATATGTAACATAATACACGAATATGTGTATATAATTATATATAGGCTATATGAGCATAATTGCATATGTCTTTTACTTTTCTTTGAAACTAATATTATTAAATGGTGCCACATCGCATGTGATGCGCACGGACTGGTAGAAATATATATATTTATATGTAGTCTATATATATATATATATACATATATATACTATATATATACTATTTATATACATATATATGTATCTTGTGCGTATATATGTTCCAGGGGAAGTTTTGCTCCAAAAACAACTCTCGACTGTCTCAATTAAATTGTAATCGTAAATTTCTATTGCGCAATTTTTGCGGATTCACTTCCTGGAATTGTCTATCCACAAGTTCCATTGTTTTCCTAATCTGTCAGTGCTTAAAATTACTCACTTATATAAATAAACCAATGTACGTAATTGATTAAAATAGATAATTACTTATTTACCGGTTAAGGTATTTCACGTTTTTCTTTAAATTGATATTGTTTTCTTCAGGTTCTTTTTATGATTCATGATTTGTAGTTTAGTTGCAATAATCTATGGCGATCATTCGTCATTATGCATTCAATGTATGACACATCATGGGAACCTACAATGCGCGAGACCTTCATCCTTTCTGGGTTGCCTTCTTTGCGTTTATTGTTGCTTGCTGGTTTTTGTGCTTGGACAATTAACAAATGGTCCTGCATTTGCATATAGGCCTCAAACAAACACATACATATATATATATATATACAAACATACATACATGCATGCATACATGCATACAACAGCCATACATACATACATATAGGGTGTCTCGATAGGTCGTGAACGATTTTGAATGCAGAAAAATATATGTTATACACAATGTAATGTGGAAAGTTTTATACTGGTGGATAGGTTATTCAAATGAAAATGTTAATTAAAAAAAAATTAGATCACTAGCTCACTTAATAAAATTGTAGCGCCAATATCCGTGACGTCATCAAATTCGTGCCAAAATAAACGTCAAGTTAAGCCGCAAACAATACTGTACGACCATCATTGTTAATCCACACATAATTAATTAATACAAATTAGCATTTAGTATTTAATAATGTTTCCTTTACTCTTTATTACAGCCTCAAGTCGATTAGTCATCGAGCAAATAGATTTTTCAGAGTTGTCAGAGGTAGGCCTATTGATGACCATGCCTTAGCCTACAAAGCCG
>OX243813.1:23450365-23504135 GCA_945859605.1 Lumbricus rubellus | reverse complement strand
AATATGTAATCGTGGTAATAATTCATTTAAAAGATTGATAGCGCCACTTCAATGGAACTAGGCCTATTATAATACTCGGAGGCGCGCATAAACGAACATCATCTCTTTGTATTTATACATGAAAAGTCATTTTCCGCCATAAAATTTACTTTGAAAGGACAGCGGCAATCTGCAGCATAATGCTCACTGCATCATAGAGATAGGTGGATCTTTGTATTTATAGATAGATGGGTGGATAATGGATAGAGAGATATTTTGAGTAATCGATTCTCCTCCCTTCGATCTCTTTTTTCGATCAATCAATCATCCAGTCTGTCAGTCCTTAATTTGTTCGTAATTCCTTCATTCTCTCCAGGCACAGATGCGAGCGGTGACTAATGGGTGGAAGGATATGGAAGGAGGGTGGGTCGGATTATACGAGCGGTAGGCCATATAGGCCATATGGGCTATATACTGCTTGCTTGCATGTATGTCCTCAGCCATATTTTTTTCTCAATAGAGTTGAAACAACGAAGAAGACATAATATCCTGCAGAACACAATGGAGGCATGCATTTATATGCAGACTTTGTTTCGCCACAACGTTCCCTCCCTCCTCCCTCCCTCCATCCTCCCTACCTCCCTCCACGTCTTGAGTTGTCACGCCCTTCCCAAAATTCGCCTCCGATGATTTTTTCTTACGAAGAATTCCTACGATACATGAATACATCATGCAGTTGGTCTGTCTGTTTGTCTACATATCCGTCTGTCTTGTCTTTCTGTTTGTGTGCCTGCCTATCTGTTACTATAAGTCTGTCTATTATATGCCCATCTGTCGGTGTGTTGGTCTGCCTCCAAACCGACAGGAAGACAGACAGACGAACAAATAGACGAACATACCAACAGACGCCCATGCATGCGGCACGCAGACAGGCAGAAACACTCAGTTACATTGACAGACTGACATGAATAGAGGCAAAATGTGAAACTGTCTAAAGTTTGCCTGTCTGTCTTTTTGAATACCTTTAGATTTTTCTGTGTAAGCGTATAGTGTGTCTAACCGTTAGCTTGTTTGTTTGATCATATACACTTGTCTTTCTGCCTTTCTATATTCAACATTTTCCTCTCTGAGCATGCTTCGTGTCTGTTTGCCCATCTGCTTGGATTTCCTTCTGCCCATGTTTATCTGTCTTTGTATCTTTGTCTCTTCATGCTATTCGTTAGTCATTTGGTATACTTGTCTGTCTGTCTGTCTGTCTGTCTGCTTGTTTCTGTGCCAGTTTTGTGCTTGCCTGCAGTCTACCTGTTTGTCTGCCTGTGTAGGCCTATACAGGTATTCTGCAGGGTATGCATAATTGTATATCGTTTTCCTTGCAATCCTGTTATTCTTTCTTTAATTCTTACTCACTTCCTTAATTCCTCTTCATTCATCCTTAATATCTCTCTATCTCAAACTTTTTGTCCTTATCGTCACATTTTTATTTCCGGCTTTTCCTTCAGCTCATGCACGTCACCGTTTCTTTCTCTCCCTCATTCCTCAATCCCAATCATCCTCCTCCTCTTGTGCACCATTCGTTGTTTTGCGGAGTTGCTTTTCCAATAATTATGTTAACACTATTCCTCTATCTGATATATAATGTAACAAAATTAATGTTGTCTTTCAATTCCTTCATCCTATTCCCTTATCTATTTGCATCAGTCTCTCTCTGTCTCTCTCTCTCTCTGTCTCTCTCTCTCTCTCTCTCTCTGTCTGTCTCTCTCTCTCTCTCTCTCTCTCTCTCTCTCTCTCTGTCTCTGTCTCTGTCTCTGTCTCTGTCTCTGTCTCTGTCTCTCTCTCTCTCTCTCTCTCTCTCTCTCTCTCTCTCTCTCTCTCTCTCTCTCTCTCTCTCTCTCTCTCTCTCTCTCTTCTCTGCTTTCAACTCTTGTAACTCTTCGCTTCTTCCACTTCTTCCCTTCCCTTCCCCCTCAGTTTCTGTCGCTCCATTCATATCCACAACTTTCAACTCCACCTCTCGTTCTCTATCTCCACATGCATGCACCCCATGCACAGGTCATTCACTCGAAACGGAAAACATTGGTTTTTCATCGATCATATTTTATACTATTTACGAGTTTACTATTCTTCCATTCCCCTCCCTCCCATCCTCCCACACCGTTTCAACTCCAAATATCATCCACCCTATAGATAACCCTTTGAATAACTGCCCGCCTGAGTCTCAGGATCTATACATTATATATATAGGTTATACCCTTTACTATATATCGACTTTGTTTTGATTGAGCGCCTGTGAATAAGCTGGTTCCCGCGGTTATTGTTTTTGCATGCTGTTTAGAAATTACGAGTTTACATTGCCGGTTGGTCCCTGGATCCGACCCTGCATAATATATCTATACCACCTGTCTCGGGAAAGATTCGAACCTCAGACTCGGCGTTATAAAAGCAGAGCACTTGAGCAACCAGCTTTCGTGATCTTGCAACATGTTGTCATCTGATTTGAAGTATGCGCATATAATTTAATTATATACAGCTGCAGCAGCCTTACAATATAAGTATACGCTATGAAAATTCACGAATCTCTGCAGTGTCAACATGTGATGCCTAGCTCATGATGGGTATCACATTATGCACGTATGACTAACTTTTCCAGCGTGCACTGCTACAAAAAACCCTAAATATACGATGGAGTGTACGCTTTAATACGACTATATTACGCTAAAAAGCGGCCGATTGGCCGCAAAGACCCTAAACGGCGAAAGCACCCTTTTATCGGCGCCTCTTTGCGGTGAAACTCCCGTCTTTTCGGAAATTTGCTCACTGAGTAGTTTTGTCTTCGTGCGCCAATAATGTAGTTCTGATTGTTCTCCGACAGCCCCTGTTAAAACTGTCTATAAAATTAGCAAATAACTACATCGAGTGACTAAGCTTCTTGTTTAATTATGTTATTTGGCCTCAAGTGAAAGGACAAGTTGAAAATAGATATCAGAAGCTCGTAACAGCCGCATTCCTTAAAGCGGAATGCGCATTAATATGACGATGAAGCTTAGAACCCCGAACAAAGGGGTGCAGACGTGGGTTGCACAAAGGCGCAGGCTTTCCACACAATGGACTATTTATTAGTGCAAGCACTTAGCCTACATTGACAGATTATAAGACAAGCATGAGCCAATTCATTTGTAAACAGCCGAAATTTTCCACCGTTGTGACAAATTTAGCGCCTATTAGGCCTATGGGCCTTTAAAGCGCGTTTGGTATCGGTTTAGATTCATGTGCACCATAGCTCATCTGGTTAAGATGGCACCCAGTGAATCAATAGTTGTGGGTTCGAAACCCATGGCCGGCTACTAAACTATTATTGTTATTTTAACAATCAAACGTAGCAAACATTAGTAGGCCCTGTGTTATTTTTGCACCCAAATATTGGCTTACTTTTAACTTATGCGATTCAATTATGTTCACTTGAAACTGAAAATACAATTGGAAAAAGAACAAGCTTTTAACTCTAAGGACAGCCGCATTAGGTCTAGCCAATTTATTGACAACTCATTAATAGCCTACACGAAGCGAGCATGAGACATGGCAGTAATGAACATTGCACACAGTTTAACTAAGCGTAAAACACACAAATTATGGTTTAATAGTCGGACATTTCAATGGACACTATTAGGCTAAAACACGTCTTTAAAAGGACTATAGCGTTTGATGAGTGTTTAGCTATGACCTTTTAATGTCGCGTATGCAGTGTGCCAATTAGCTCATCTGATAATGCAGGTGCGCAGCTTCATGCAACCCAGAGATTGCAGGTTCAAATCCCAGTACTAACTTTTTTTTTATTAAATACGCCTAGGCCTATACATTGTTTCACAAACTTATATATGGTAATTATTCAATTAATTATTTGGTTACAAAGCGACGTTTCGATGCCTAAACTTAATGTTTGCTTAGTAGGCCTTCAGCTGCCAACAAATTAATTTGTATGTATATATAGCCTTTCGTTCGTAGCATCTGACACGTTCACAGCAGAGCCTTCCATTACTAATAAAATTAATAAACAAACGTTAAAGAGCATTAGCCTATACAGGCCGAACAAAGACCTCGACATACAAAAGCAAAGAATCACTCCCTGTCATCTACTTTTTCACTCAAAACTGAAACTTGTGACTTAAAGCCTTAAACAATCCAATCTATCTGACGCTTTGGATCTTGACCGGGAACTGATTTTCCCTCCATCGATTCTGTTTTGATTAGCCTAAGTGCCTGTGACCAAGGTCTACCTTGCCTCAGTAGAAAACTTCAGTAGGTATCTATCTATTGTGGTATGCGTTTTTCATTGTCAGCAATGCTGCATGGAATTGCTGACGGCCATTTGGAATTATGGGGGCTTTATAATAACCCTAATCGTGATCTCTAGCTTTTGCGAGCATCTGATGCATGATTATTTTTTAGGTCAGCAGGGTTAAAATAGGCCTAGACTGGAATGTTAATTTGGAGCATATATTTAATTGAACAGGCCTATACGAATTGGCCATTTGATATGAAGTGGTATAAACGTTACCTATCCTGTCGCCATAATGTGGTTTCACGCCGGCTTACTTACTTTTCAAGCAACGAAGACAGTTGCAATTCGTATTGATTTGACCCTATTGATTTTCTTTTTAAGGCTACATTTCACGTGGAATATAATATTCGCAGCAAGTAAATTTAACTTAGGTCTATTATAGCAAATATACTTTGAAGGATAACCTGATGCCATTAATTGGAGACCAAAAGCTATAGTAGGCCTAAATGAATTATTTCCGTCAATTTTTCTTTACTCCAGCGCTAACTAGATATGTCAGACGTTTAAAAATTCTTAAAATGAAAATTGGTTATCGGTACCAGAGGGTCGCTAAATTTATATATATGCTCGCAACATTATCAGGACTAATAAATGATGGCCAATTTATTGCAACAGTTCGATTTTTTCGGCCTCAACAAAATGTCAACTGCGGTATAATAGCGCTATAAAAATTAGATCGCATTGAACGGTGTCGCAGAAGCCTTGACCTTGATGGGACGAAGATGCCGGAAACTCCTTTCCACATCTGACGGCGCATAATGTGGCCGCTGAGAAGTTTCGAGAAACTTCTGATAGCTCAAATTAATCAAGTAAGTGATATATTATTCGTAAATTCACAGGACATATTCGCCTTTTGGTGGTATGGCGAATTAATTTGGGCGCGGAAATTGTCTTTTATAAATGAACTTATAGGGGTTTACAAGCGCGCGCGCGTCATTGTAATGGTGGCCGACTACAGGCAATTTTATTTGGTTTTCGAGTAAATATCAAACATCGATATAATTGAGTGTGCTTTTGATGTATTCTCAGTGAAATTCTCGTTTGCATTTCCAGGGAATTGTGAACACTTTCAACGGAAATTGTTTTATGGCTTGACGGTGTCGTCGACTTTGTCCATGTGGGAATGGAAAAATCAGTCGGTACTCTGTCCTGTAAATTCTTCCGCCAAGAGAGTTAGTGAGTCACTTGTTGTACATTATTACGGTATTTGAATAGGAAATTTGCTAATCAGTTAAATTAAATTGTGGAAATGAAAATAACATTTTAAATCACAGTATCAGAAATGGAAGTGACAAAACTGGAGAATTTGGTTATTGTTAGTGACGGCTCGGTTGCACGTAAACAGTTTGACCTACTGAATTAGAAGTGGCATTTATCGTGTCATGTCATGATGCCGTCGTCGCATCGCGACTATTGACTGTACCAACGGATTGTCCAAAGTCTCCTGTCACGAGCTGGTGTAAAGGTTTCAAATTACCCCTCCTAAACATTACCTCTTGCAAACTGTAAATTGCATAAACCATGGCAATTATTGCAAAAAATATCAGAAAAATCATCCCGCTTCTTGTTTTGGTCTGAATATTTTCATCCGTCATCCCACTTCGTGGTTTGTTTTAAATATTTTCATCTGTAACTAAAATACTAATCGCCGCTGAAGTTACAATGGAGAAATGTCTGCGAGGCTATTATTTTTATCCGATCAAAAAATTGATAACATACCACGAAGTGGGATGAGGGATGAAAATCTTCAGAACAAAACAAGAAGTGGGATGATTTTTCTGATTTTTAGTGCAATAAATGCGATGATTGATGCAAATCTAGTGTCTGGGGGTAATCTGAAAACGGTACCGGTTTCAAGTTACCGGGGGGGGGGGGGTAATGCTTAGGAGGGGTTAATCTGGAACCTTTACACCGGCATTTAAGAAAGTGGTATTTATGAAAACATTGCTGAGATTGGAGTTGGGTTGATTGAAAATAATTGTTATTTAAATAGAAGTTGAATTGATAAAAAAGTTATTGTTTAAATAGAAGCGGAATTGATGACATCAATTCTTGCCTAAATGGAATCTGATTTACAAGAATGAGTCGTGTAAATGTACAAGCCGAATTCATGAAAAATACTTATGCTGCGCCTGTCCAAGAATATCGTATAATTTATTTTGCTAAAACAGTAGATTACCAGACCATGCTATTATTTGGTTTTCGAGTAAATATGAAACATTCATTTAATCTTGTGTGCTTTCCATGTATTCTCAGTGAAATTTTTGATTGCATTTCCAAGAAATTATGATCATTTTCAACGGAGATTGTTTTGTGTATTCCACAGTGTCGTCAAATTTCTTCACGTGGTTATGCTCCTTTCAAATCTTCTGCCAAGTGAGTTAGTGAGTCACTTGTTACACATAATTACGGTATTTGAAGAGATAATTTGCTAATCAGTTAAATTAAATTGCCTAATTAAATTTTAAAAGACTAAACTTATGGTTATTCAGAAGACTGCATGCCTGAATGCAAAACAGTATGGTTGCCAATGACTTGGCTAAAATAGAGCACTACCCTCTATCAGCCTAACATTTAATCTTCACCCTTTGAAGATTTTTCGGGAATTTTTTCTAATTATTGTAATGAACGCAGATAATTTCTTGTTAATTGCATACTTCTGAGCAAACTGCATCATGGGATGCGGCTGATAAGGCAGCAGTGTTCTATTTTAGAGAGATTTTGGGTGACCCAAAAGTTAACATGAACAGTCACGCAGTCTTTGGTAAACTTATTGCTAGCATTTTAAATAGTATATGTATCAGAAACAAATCGAACAACTCGAGAACTTGTGCTGTCTGGCACGTCACAAATTCAGTGTTTGAACAGGCCATTGCAAGCACAAATTTGTCGCTTAAGCTTTCAGTTCACTCACTTATTTGTTAGCTGTCTTGGGCACTTATGGTAAGTTAGCTCTGAGACAGCCATGGGTTATTGGGTATGAAGTATTATTGAAACCATTTGTTAGTCGTGGCATATTAAGTCAGATGCCCAATCATCTCCTTCACCGACTCATCTCTCCACCGACAGTGTACTCATTTTATCTGAGTTGTCCAGGGGATGCTGCAGGAAAAGAAATCTAGAAACAATTTTTCTGTCTAGGTTTGGATTTTATCCCCGTGACCTATTAATCAACAGTCCGGTGTGTGCTAACCACTACATTTTCAAGCATACCTTCAATATTATTATTTCCAGTTAAAAAAATTAGTTTAATAATTATTATTTTTCCACAGGTTTCAAAGCCATTTTTATTATTTTAATATTGTCATGATTGTTATTGTTGTTTTTTACCCAAGATAAAAATGATCTATCAAGATTTATAGAAATTATATTGTAAAAAATGACTCTGTCAAATCAGACCTAATCACAGGTTTCCCAGCCATTATTATTTTTGCTGCTATTATTAATTAATATTATATTTGAACACAGCAAAATCTTAAACGATTACATTATAAAGAAACTGAGCATGTGCATTATTTCAAGGTTCTCGGCTCCATCATGTTGCAAAAGCCAGCCCGTAAAGGGCACGGCAGTATTTAAGCAGTGCATGCAAATGGTTAATCGCTGTTATTGTGATTAATTATTATTATGTCATCATCATAATTTTTATGTTGATAACTTGTAGTACTACTGGCACTATTTTAGAATCGCTACTTTTTTAACCTGAAGTAAGGTAATCTACATTATTTCAACAATTGAGGATGGCATTGTTCTGGGACTGCAAGTCTATTTTTAATATTACTGCTATTGTTGTTGTCGTTGTCAGGATTGTTCCTGCGAGGAGGTTTTCTTATTTATTTGTTTATTTCTCTTGTTGATGCAGAGGTTCGCAGGGGAACAGTGCAGAGATAACAGGAGAAGAGCGTATAATGGCGACTTTACTGAAGAAGTAAGAAACACAACGAGAAGAATTAATATACTTTATTTAAATGATGCAACTTTTGTTGTTTTCTTTAAATACGTGGGAACTAACTCCTTACAGTCGTCATTGTTATTATTATTATTATTATTGGGGGTGGTGGTAGCTGAAACTTTGAACAAGTTTTCTGCTCTGTGTGTGGCACTGTGTGGCCAATGTGATTTGACTATAAGGAGTACACTGACATTCACTACTGGTGAGACGACTCCTTGTATCCAGAGGCTGAGATAATGATGTTTCAAACATTTCTTACCCATGACCCAATCAGGACTTACTTAACGTTCAGGGGCTATTTTATTTATATTGTTATTTTTGGTGGTGGAGAAGGTCATGGTTATGTTGGTGATTGTTTGTGGTCGTGATGCAGGTGGTGGTGGTGCTGTTGATGGCATTGTTAGATGCATGCTGGCTTATTGCAGTGCTTTTCTGGTCTATTGGTTTTACTTAACTGTTGTTGGTGGTGCTGGCAGAAACATCTTTCGTTATCTCCCTACTGGAGTATATTGTATTTTGTTTTTATTAGGTTGCAAGTGACAGAAACGGTGCACCCGGTCAAATATTAGTAATTATTTAATTCAAAAGTGATTTAGCCAACAATCTAGTGATTTGGAATTTCTGGGATTTGACTGAATGAAATCATTTTGTTTGTAGGACTCGATGCAGTTGTTCAAATCTGAAACTTTAGAATGGTGACAGCACATGCCCAAAGGTCAAGAACACAAACTGTTACGTTATGGGCATACGTGGTAAGTATTACATATTTCTTGATAATCATTATATTATTGATATTAACATTGATCATTATTTGATTTTCAAGCATTTTATTAAGCGCCACTGTTTACTAATGGTGGTAGTTGTGGCGGTGGTGGTGGTGAAGTATCCGTCATCTTGCTATTAAAATATTTCTTTGTTTCTGCTTGGATTGTTTTGCTATGATGCACATATCATTAGTGGATCTTGATATTTGTATATTAAAATTACTATTCGCTACATGTTGTAACCGATCTTTAGCTTTCATGTTTGATGGTCAAATATCTTTTATTCATTTTATGATATTTTCATCAACGTTTACTAAATAATAATCATTGGAGCATGCCCTGTCCAGTGCCAATTTTGTGATGGTTTCACGGCCAGTTCGTGTTCTCGAGCTGTGTGAATTTCTATTTACAGGGCATGAGATATAAATAAATCAGTAAATTGATAAGGGTGTGGTAATTAATGTAATTTATTATTGTGGTTGTTGTTGTTATTATTATTATTATTATTATTATTATTATTTAAGAATCTCTTCTATGTAGTTAGTGGTCCTCGGTGCTTTGTGCGGACGTACCTCTGAATGCAACTGCATTAAATCTTTGAGTGCTTTTATCTTTTAATCTTTGATTATTATTTTTATTAAAGGCCTCTATTGCAGATAATGTGTAGTACTGTAGAGTTGCCTACAGAATCTGTCTGTTCTTTTATTATCAGTATGAAAGCGCTATTTTATTCTTATGGCACCACTTTATTATAATATTATGTTTTGCTATACTATAGATACTAAGCTTGTATGGCATGACATGTGTTGTCGATATCCAACATGCAAAATTTTGTATGTTTTCTAGAAACTTCTATCTGACCAGTCATCAAGTGGTGATGACAAACCTTTATGATGTCGGCTTCCTGAAGATCAGTCAAGTATGACAGACTCTAGGTTGAGGTAAGCGCCTCGGTTTATTCACGAGGGTTAAGGGCACTATATTATTCATGAGCGTTAAGGGCATCAGTTTATTCACGAGGGTTAAGGGCACTAGTTTATTCACCAGCACTAAGGTCATCAGTTTATTCACGAGGATTAAGGGCACTAGTTTTTTCACGAGCGCTTAGGGTCTAAGTTTATTCACGAGGGTTAAGCGCACTAGTTTATTCACGATGGTTAAGGGCATCAGTTTATTCACGAGGGTTAAGGGCACTAGTTTATTCACGAGGGTTAAGGGCACTAGTTTATTCACCAGGGTTAAGGGCATCAGTTTATTCACGAGGGTTAAGGGCACTAGTTTATTCACAAGTGCACGAGAGATAAGGGCCTCAGTTTATTCACGAGGGTTAATGGCATCAATTTATTCACGAGCGTTAAGGGCCTCAGTTTATTGACGAGGGTTAAGGGCATTAGTTTATTCACGAGTGCAAAGGGCACTAGTTTATTCATGAGGATTAAGGGCATCAGTTTATTCATGAGGGTTAATGGCACTAGTTTATTCACGAGGATTAAGGGCATCAGTTTATTCATGAGGGTTAAGGGCACTAGTTTATTCACGAGGGTTAGGGCATCAGTTTATTCACGTGGGTTAAGGGCACTAGTTTATTCACGAGGGTTAGGGCATCAGTTTATTCACGTGGGTTAAGGGCATCAGTTTGTTCACGAGCGCTAAGGGCACTAATTTATTCACGAGGGTTAAGGGCACTAGTTTATTCACGAGGGTTAAGGGCATCAGTTTATTCACGAGGATTAAGGGCACTAGTTTATTCACAAGCGCTTAGGGCATCAGTTTATTCACGAGGGTTAAGGGCACTAGTTTATTCACGAGTGCGAAGGGTACTAGTTTATTCACGAGGGTTAAGGGCACTAATTTATTCACGAGTGCTTATGGCCTCAGTTTGTTCACGAGGGATAAGGGCCTCAGTTTATTCACGAGGGTTAAGGGCATCAGTTTATTCACGTGGGTTAAGGGCACTAGATTATTCACGAGGGTTAAGGGCATCAGTTTATTCATGAGGGTTAAGGACACTATTTTATTCACGAGGGTTAATGGCATCAGTTTATTCACGTGGGTTTAGGGCACTAGAATATTCACGAGGGTTAAGGGCATCAGTTTATTCATGAGGGTTAAGGGCACTAGTTTATTCACGAGGGTTAAGGGCATCAGTTTATTCACGAGGGTTAAAAGCATCAGTTTGTTCACGAGTGCTAAGGGCCTCAGTTTATTCACGAGGGATTAGGGCCTCAGTTTATTCACGAGGGATAAGGGCCTCAGTTTATTCACGAGGGTGAATGGCATCAATTTATTCACTAGCGTTAAGGGCCTCAGTTTATTCACGAGCGTTAAGGGCCTCAGTTTATTCACGAGGGTTAAGGGCATCAGTTTATTCACGTGGGTTAAGGGCACTAGATTATTCACGAGGGTTAAGGGCATCAGTTTATTCACGAGGGTTAAGGTCATCAGTTTATTCACGAGGATTAAGGGCACTAGTTTATTCACGAGCGCTTAGGGTCTAAGTTTATTCACGAGGGTTAAGCGCACTAGTTTATTCACGATGGTTAAGGGCATCAGTTTATTCACGAGGGTTAAGGGCACTAGTTTATTCACGAGGGTTAGGGCATCAGTTTATTCACGTGGGTTAAGGGCACTAGTTTATTCACGAGGGTTAGGGCATCAGTTTATTCACGTGGGTTAAGGGCATCAGTTTGTTCACGAGCGCTAAGGGCACTAATTTATTCACGAGGGTTAAGGGCACTAGTTTATTCACGAGAGTTAAGGGCATCAGTTTATTCACGAGGATTAAGGGCACTAGTTTATTCACGAGCGCTTAGGGCATCAGTTTATTCACGAGGGTTAAGGGCACTAGTTTATTCACGAGTGCGAAGGGTACTAGTTTATTCACGAGGGTTAAGGGCACTAGATTATTCTTTTGGTTTAAGGGCATCAGTTTATTCACGTGGGTTAATGGCATCAGTTTATTCACGTGGGTTTAGGGCACTAGAATATTCACGAGGGTTAAGGGCATCAGTTTATTCATGAGGGTTAAAGGCACTAGTTTATTCACGAGGGTTAAGGGCATCAGTTTATTCACGAGGGTTAAAAGCATCAGTTTGTTCACGAGTGCTAAGGGCCTCAGTTTATTCACGAGGGATTAGGGCCTCAGTTTATTCACGAGGGATAAGGGCCTCAGTTTATTCACGAGGGTGAATGGCATCAATTTATTCACTAGTTAGCGTTAAGGGCCTCAGTTTATTCACGAGCGTTAAGGGCCTCAGTTTATTCACGAGGGTTAAGGGCATCAGTTTATTCACGTGGGTTAAGGGCACTAGATTATTCTTTTGGTTTAAGGGCATCAGTTTATTCATGAGGGTTAAGCGCACTAGCTTGTTCACGAGGGTTAAGGGCATCAGTTTATTCACGTGGGTTAAGGGCACTAGATTATTCACGACGGTTAAGGGCATCAGTTTATTCATGAGGGTTAAGGGCATTAGTTTATTCACGAGGGTTAAAGGCATCAGTTTATTCACGTGGGTTAAAGGCATCAGTTTGTTCACGAGCACTAAGGGCATCAGTTTATTCACGCGGGTCAAGGGCCTCAGTTTATTCATGTGGGTTAAGGGCACTAGATTATTCACGAGGGTTAAGGGCATCAGTTTATTCACGTAGGTTAAGGGCACTAGATTATTCACGAGGGTTAAGGGCATCAGTTTATTCATGAGGGTTAAGGGCACTAGTTTATTCACGAGGGTTAATGGCATCAGTTTATTCACGTGGGTTTAGGGCACTAGATTATTCACGAGGGTTAAGGGCATCAGTTTATTCATGAGGGTTAAGGGGACTAGTTTATTCACGAGGGTTAAGGGCATCAGTTTATTCACGAGGGTTAAAAGCATCAGTTTGTTCACGAGCGCTAAGGGCCTCAGTTTATTCACGAGGGATTAGGGCCTCAGTTTATTCACGAGGGATAAGGGCATCAGTTTATTCACGAGCGTTAAGGGCATCAGTTTATTCACTAGCGTTAAGGGCCTCAGTTTATTCACGAGCGTTAAGGGCATCAGTTTATTCACGTGGGTTAAGGGCATCAGTTTATTGACGAGTGCAAAGGGTACTAGTTTATTCACGAGGGTTAAGGGCATCAGTTTATTCGCGTGGGTTAAGGGCACTAGATTATTCTTTTGGTTTAAGGGCATCAGTTTATTCACGTGGGTTAAGGGCATCAGTTTATTGACGAGTGCAAAGGGTACTAGTTTATTCACGAGGGTTAAGGGCATCAGTTTATTCATGAGGGTTAAGGGCACTAGTTTATTCACGAGGGTTAAGGGCATCAGTTTATTCACGTGGGTTAAGGGCACTAGATTATTCACGACGGTTAAGGGCATCAGTTTATTCATGAGGGTTAAGGGCACTAGTTTATTCACGAGGGTTAAAGGCATCAGTTTATTCACATGGGTTAAGGGCATCAGTTTGTTCACGAGCACTAAGGGCATCAGTTTATTCACGCGGGTTAAGGGCCTCAGTTTATTCACGAGCGTTAAGGGCCTCAGTTTATTCACGAGGGTTGAGGGCATCAGTTTATTCACGACGGTTAAGGGCACTAGTTTATTCACGAGGGTTAAGGGCATCAGTTTATTCACGTGGGTTAAGGGCATCACTTTTTTCACGAGCGTTAAGGGCCTCAGTTTATTCATGAGGGTTAAGGGCCTCTGTTTATTCACGAGGGTTCTGGGCACTAGTTTATTCACGAGCGCTAAAGGTTTTCGTTTTCTCACGTGGGTTAAGGGCATTAGTTTATTCACGTGGGTTAAGGGCATCAGTTTATTCATGAGAGCTAAGGGCATCTGTTTATTCACGTGCGCGAAGGGCACTAGTTTATTCATGAGGTTTACGGGCACTAGTTTATTCACGAGCGTTAAGAGCCTGTTTGTCTCTCTCTCTCTCTCTCTCTCACTCTCACTCTCACTCTCACTCTCCCTCTCTCTCTATCTAGCTCTCTATCTCTGTCTATCTATTTATTTTTCTCTCTCTGTCTCTGTCCCTATCTCTCTTTCTATCTATCTCTCGCTATATGTATCTCTTTCACCCTCTGTATCTCTCTGTTCCTATCTCTCTATCTCTGCCTGTGGAATATTTAGTGATTTTTTCTTTGACTGATTGTGTTGTTTGTTTTTTTCTTTCGCAGCACACTTCTGCACGGGGCACAAAAAGTATACAGTCAACGAAGTCTAAATTATGTGCCTGGTCTCCTGTATCGATGGACAATGACTCTAATGCTTGTTCCATAGTATAAACAATGTTACAGCACTGTTTTGTGCATTCTGTTTGTTCTTTTGCACTAACAATGAGAGTGTGTTAAGAGTTTTTGGTGAGCAAAGCTGTTCATCAATCAAGTGTTGAATAACTCGTCTGCTTCTGCCTGCCCATTTTTGTTAAAATTTTTAATTTTATTTTGTCAGTTATTATCCTGACTTCTTTAGTAGACTGTTGACGTTTTTATTCATTCTTCTTGCAATATGATAATGGTGCTATAGAGGTCTGTAGATTATAACGGCTAGCTTTGCATTATGTCACACTGTTCAATGGCATGAACATCGTGTATTGTTCTCTTTCCAGAAATGCCAGACAATGTTTCTTGAGGTTGTGATGTTTAAAATGTGTGTTTAATTAATAGTTCTGATTCAGTTGATTTGTTTGATACTACCTGCATTTCCAGTTTAAGATCTGATTTCAATGTCCTTACCAGTTCTATTTCAAATTGGTGAAGTAATGTGGAGAGAGAGAGGGAGGAGGGAAAGGAGAGGGGAGACTGAGGGAGAGGGAAGACTGAGGGAAGGGAGATGAGACAGAGGAAGGGGACGGAGAGAGGGGAAAGGGAGGGAAACGGATATGGGCAAGGGGAAGAGAGGATTGAAAGAGAGGGAGGGGGACGGAGAGGTCGTTAATAGACGGTGATTCACCGTCGATGCAGAACGAATCAATCGTAAATAGAAGGCTATTCACCGTAAGAAAAGTAACAATATAACGTTAATGACCGGCGATTTACCGTTTGATAACGACAAATCACCGTGAAAATCACCGTCAAAGACCAGATATTCACCGTTGAAATACGCTGAATTGCCGCATAATATACGGGAATTTTCCGCATAAATAAGGAAAGTTGCCGTGAATGAAACGGGGAGTTGATCGTAAGTTTACGATGTCACCCGTAATTGAGATTACGGGCGCCCGTATAATTACGGTGAATTGCATGGCAACTAAGTTGCCATGCAATTCACCGTTATTTTACGAGATTTTTTTTACAGTGTGTGTTCGTAATATATTGACGTATAAATATACACACTGTGATTGATGAGAGCCGCATCGATTTTGTTCACCGTCTTTTCCATAGGTGGCGCAGGGTGTCACGCAATGGCGACGTCCGCGAACGATTCAAACAGCGCACCATAAATACGGTGGGATAGGCTACGTTGACTTGCTCTGTTGAAACAATGCCTTATGCACAGCAGGCTGCAACAGTTGATTGTATATTGCGATGGGTGCTCAGAGGGAATACATTACAATTACAGTATGTGCTTGTAAACTGTTGTCAAATGCTGTTATTCACATATAATTATGCAGCACATCTTCCGAAGTAAATAACGCCTGTCTACGGCGGTCATATACATGTACAACACCATGACGTAAAATGATAGAGGCACATCTGCAGCTTATACACTCATGCAGCATTCGTGAATTTATGCATCTTTCTGTATTTTTTATGCAATTTTCCTCTGCTTTAGCACGAGCTCTATAATAGATGGTCGCATGCAATGATTTGCGATCGAGTATTTGAATATTATTGATCGATCTTTTTCAAACGTTTGTTTACTTAGAATTGTATACCAATCAAACCAAAGCATTGAAATCAATTCAACTCTTTTCATGCATTATTCATTATTAGAATTTATATAGCGCCTCTTCAAAAAACTACTCAGAGAAAAACTGCTCTTCATGCAGCTCTCCACATATCTTTCATTCAACATTCAATAAAATGAACTACAATTTTCAACCACATCCATAGACCTATATATATATAGCTCCTGTGCATGTCTTTCTTTCTCTTCTCCAATTTAAAGCCATATATCCATCACGTCAGCCGTCTGGCTGTCTGCGCCTTTACCCTGCATGCCTACATGTCTACCGATTCGGTCATGACTAAGCGCCTGTGAATATGATGACCTTTGTATGATTTTTATGCATGTTGCAGTATATAATAGGCCTAGAGATCTGTTTCTGTAGAAGTTTTTCGATTATTGCATGGATCTAAACTGCAAAACTCCTTATCTCCCTACATATATCTCTTACCAGCATCTTATGCTTTTTCAGTGCCAACCCAAAACTATTCCGATGGTTTTCTCGTCCGACAGAGTGCAAGACTTATTATTTTCACTGAACTGATTTTCTCGTGTTTACTATAGACGATACATAGGCCTAGACTTGCTTTGTCGTCGGTTGACTCCGCGCACAATAGAAGTTGTCAATAATTATGGGGCGCGATGTTGTATAGTGGGTATGTCCGTTGCCTTGCTGCCGAAGGGTTGCAGGTTCAAATCCATCTCAAGCCGCGCCTCGTAGGGACCTTAAGCAAGTCCTTCTCTCACAATTGCTCATGGGCTTCGGCGTGAAACTCCGATTCAGTGTTCGTGCTGTAGTCGGGAGCGCTTCTGAGTAGATATCTTGAAGTGGCGCTATAACAAGTGCACATACATTCAGTGTAGAACATATGTGGGCTTTTAAGATGTAAAAACAAAAGCTATTACACGTGCGTTTACATACATAGTACTTTAACATGCATGGGGTTAAAGAGTGCTCGCTCTCTGCATTGCTCGAGCCACACCGCAACATGGAAGACTGCATACAGATAAAGTGTTGACGTTAAGTAATAAAATAACATATAGCCTATACATATATATAGATCTATACATATAACATATGACATATGACACATATATATATACACATATATGCATATTGTACATATACATAAATATATAGATTATACATAATATTTTATAACAAATACCGTATATTGTTTGTATGTTTGTATGTGCACTTGTTATAGCGCCCCTTCAAGCTCTCTCTATACTCAGAGGCGCTCCCGATGCAGAGCGGACACTGCATCGGAGTTTCACGCCGAAGCGCTGAGCAATTGTAAGTGAAGGACTTGCCCAAGGTCCTTACGCGGCGATGGTGGATTCGAACCTCGGATCTTCCGGCTCCAAGGCAACGACGCCACCACTAGACCACCGCGCCCCACAAACGATATCGTTCAAAGGAAGACACACGATGAATAGCCTTGAACCTGCCTTTCCGGAGTTCAAAACAGCTGCAGCTCCTATAAACAAATCAACATAATCTACTCGTAAAGCCATCGTCCTATAGGCAGCCGAAGGTTACCGAGTACTCGGATCGACGGCGACGTTTCTTCAAGACTCCAACTCAATGGCTGCAGTAGCCAGGAAACAACTTCGGAGGGAGCTCTTCCGTGCAAGGTTTTCATTTCACTCACGCGCACACTAACACAAACACACACATACACACATACACGAACACAAACATACATACATACATACATACATGTATATAGTCGTTGAGTAGGGTAGGGGTCAGTTTTTGAATATCTTTTCGCAATTATTATTATTTTGATGGTTGTTTGAATTCGTGTACCATGCATGCACTCCAAATGCTGGCATGTATACAAACGTTACAAGCTTACTTGACAATAATGCCTTCGCTCATCCGTTCATTCGTTTGTGTATTGTTCATTTTAGTGATGGAGTATTATTATAGACTATATTATTATTTGAAGTTGCATTCGATAGGTCGTCTTTGCGCGTGCTATAATGGTTATTGTCAAATGCATCGATCAATCATATTTCAGGTGAATCATTAAATATATTTAAATTGGAACAGCTGCATGCCTACGTCATCGTCGTTGTCGTCGTCATCATCATCATCAGCAGCAGCAGCAGCATCATCGTCAACATCATCATCATCATCATCATCATCATCATCATCATCATCATCATCATCATCATCATCATCATCATCGTCGTCGTCGTCGTCGTCGCCGGAAGTGCCATCGACAGTCAGAAATTTGATGTGTTTTTATTATTAATATTTAAAAGTAAAGAAATATATATAATTGATAGAAATCATACAGATTAAGCAAATGTTATATAGAGTCTATATTTAACACCACGCTAGAGATCAAGCATTTGCCAAAGCTTAACCAAATCGCTACACAATATTATATCAATGTATGTGCTATAATATTTATATTGCGTATTTATGTATATTGTTAATTTTTGTATATTGAATATTTTATACATAGTTACATCCACAATCTAGTATATACTTTCACATGAAATTCACATGTATAGAAACGTATCTCTAGCGGGTGGTGTCTGTTAAGTCACCTTATCATTGGGCGCCGCAGACTTACCGCCTCATTTTCCACCTCATTTTCCACCTCTTTTTCATTTCTTTTTCATCTCTATACTTCCCTTACCCCCATAAAATTGAACGCATGTTGTCGCGAGAAAACCCTGCAAAAATTGGTGTTAAACTATAAACTTTGCCCTCTGAAATAGGTTTCTGACCTAGTGACCAGGAAAATACACTTATCAACTGCGCCCGAGCAGATCACGGCGCAGTTTTAAAGTGGCATGTCGAATGTAATTAAGCCCTAGGGCGAGAGCGGGTCGCTATGCTGGAACACCCGTTGGAGCAGCACTGAAGGAAAGGGTGCCTTCTTGGATGTTCTTATCAGTCTTGTCTTCTGCTATCACCGGACACAGCTTCTATTAAGACTGTAGTAGCATTAGACTCTTCTATAGCCTGCATAGTAAGATACTCTGCAGACACTTAGCAAAGCGATGCAGATTAGCCTGAATGCATGCAGCCAGACACTAAAGCAATTAGCTTCAAGGCTCTATGGCAAGTGTGGCCACTCATATAGATAGACTTACAGGCTTTAATGCACTCAAAAGTCCGGCATTAACGTGTCTTGTAAACTTTGTATAAGCTGCGTTATTTATATGCTTAGTAGTCCATAAAATAACTATAATTATGATGTCAGATTTGTATCGTACTTTTCTTATTCACCATGAGGGGTTAGCCTCTTGTTATTTTCCGTCAATAGACCTATTCTCATTTTGTGCCGCAACTGCCTGGAAATAAACGACTGCTATAATTTATGGTCAACCTGGATGGTAGATTTAACATATTACAGCTTATTATAGAAATAATTATGTGCAGATAGTTCTATATAAATTATTATGCATAGATATAATTATGTAGAATATATTTTATCTATGCATGTAAATACTGTATTTTTATTAGGGAAACTTATGTTATGTTGTCTGTAATTAGTGTCATACACAGGCAGGTGTACAGTACTGCTGTATTTGCTTCTTTTGTCCTGTTAATGTATTTCCTTTATTTGGAGAATAAACGTTGATTTAAAACACATGCACATGCATAAGTATAATATATATATATATATATATATATATATATATATATATATATATATATATATATATATAAAACACCGAGTATATTTATATATATTGTTCTATATTGCCGGGTTTTATTATTTACTAGTTTTAGTTTACTTAAAATACCTCCAAAGTTGAATCGATTTACTTACTGGCTATGGCATACGATCAAATATATAGTTATATATAATATACATAATTATATATATTATATATAATTATATATATGATGTGTGCAATGTGCATGTGTATCACGGGGGCACTTTTTATAAACGCGCATGCAGAACGCACGCAGATGTATTAATACGTATACGCATTGCGCATGCGTTATATACCGTAATGTATAAATGATCATAAATACACACATATTTATATTACATGTAGGCCTATAGGCCTATAGTATAGTACATTAGTACATATAATACTATAATATATGGGTGTGTGTAAGATATATGCCAATGTGCATATTGTATACACGTGTACGTTACGTATTCTTCTTTTGAGGGCCGGTTTTATGCATGTGCTTATATGCATATATATATATATATATATATATATATACTCCATGTTCGCTATAGGGCTCATTCCGCGTGTTAGCTGTTTTGTAAGGCGACCTGGTCACTATGGCGCTATGCAAATTGTCGTAATTATTATGATGTGCATGTATTAATTAAATTTTATGATGCATCAGGATAATGTATTAATATTTTAACCATGTCATCGTTTCAAAATATATTCACCTAGGCCTGTATGAAAAACAGTGTATACTGTATAATGTATAGGCCTATGATGAATAATTTGTCTACATTCTTGACGTAGGTTGACTCTTTTTCCATTTCGTATCAGCTAAGGTTGCATTGGAATAAATTTCTGGTCCACTGGCAGATGAAAACTGGCCAGAGCATCATCACTACATAAAAAGTGTGCTCAACTTATACAGTTTTTGTTCTTAAGAATGAACGTATGCATGAGCATTATTTAATTTAATTTATATATATATATATATATGTTATATAGACTCTATATAATGGAAGCTGAACAAGTGAAGTTTTGTGTTTATATTGCAATTGTTCAACGGTTAAATCTTGAACTTTTACGAGAACCCATGCAATTACATTTTTATTATGTGGGCTGTGTATCGTACGGTCAACATATTATCAAAAAAATTGTCATTTGGCCATTACGCGATTATTAGCAACAAAATGTTTGTTGTATAACGTAAAAATATGCTCCGTTGTCCTAAATCTGGCGTGAAATATATTGATATAAACCCTATGTTGATCCAAATTTATTTGACCCCATTTCCACTTAACAGTACTGTCAACATAAAATAGCCTTATATTCGCGCTGGCATACATGCAAGTATTATAATAACCTTCCTTGAGATCTTGCAACCTACGATGAAAGTGACATTCTATAAAATTTTAAGAGGCATAGTGGCATACATTAAATATAGGCCCTATTATTTATATTATTGTCAAAAATTGCTATACATGTATATATATAAATGAAATTATATAGCCTATTATATATAATTATATATTTGGCTGATAGCCTATACTTATGTCAATCTAGAATTCTAGATATTCATATAAATGACCTGCAGTGGCTGAGGGTGGGAGATTTTAAAAAATAGTAATAAGTTTTACAATTATAATTTGATGACGATGATGATGATGATGATGATGACGACGACGACGAAAATGACGACGACGATGACGATGACGATGAAGACGACGATGACGATGACGATGACGACGACGACGACGACGATGATGATGATGAATCAGACGATGATGATTAGACGGGCAGGGAAAAGAAGGAGGGCCAATGATTATATGATGATGATGAGAAAGACTTTATATATTTTGACAATATTAGATCTATAGGCCTATGCTTTCAATGCAACCTCAATTATCGAACGGAGACCAGTCAACTTTTTAGTCCATTTGCACTTGTCGTGGGGCCATTCATATTTCAGACAGCTGAAATGCTGAATCCTGGTCTAACATGTTCCATATAAGCATCTAGGAACACTGACTGAATGCCTTGACACCTAGCGGCAGTCGTTGGCTTAGGGTCTAACTCGATCAATTCATGGAAACTGTTAGCATGCGCATCACGCACTGCATGGCATGGTCGCTCACGAGAGAAAAACATGTGGACCATAAAATTTAAACATTGAACCAGGAATCGGTTTTTAGCCAGCTTTCCCTTATTCATAATATCATCGGTTCAAATGCTTCTCTCGACTGTACCGTCCTTTTCAAATTTCTATTTGCAGAGCAGAGTTTGAGATGCGCTGTAAATATTACGATTCGAATGCAACACTTTGTCGGTTTTTCTAATTTACTACTACTTAAAAATGTGTAAGAAGTCGAATTAGTTTGCTGCTGGTTATTGTTTATGATTTGACCTATGACCCGTAAAAATAAGCGACTACATTGAACACTTGGGCTAACAGGCCCAATCTGGTCATGTTTATATATTATATATATATATATATTCATGTGTGCAATTATATGCGTATATATAAATATATTTATGCATGTAAATATATATTTATGCATGTATAATGTCTGCACTCATAATATATATATATATAGTCTAATTGAGTACGTATGTATGCTTGTCTGTAGATTAATTGAATGTACGCATTTATTTGTTTATGTCTTCCAAAGTAAGTCAACAACTGAATATATTTTATATATATATATATATATATATATATATACAATATATATCATTTAATTATGCACATATAATATGCAATAATTGTTTGTATGCGTTTATTTGAATTTATGAGCGTATTTACGTACATTATACAAATGCATGCATGCATGCATGCATGCTTGTGTTTTATATGCATGCATACATTGCATAGCCTATTACTTTTTTGTATGTACTACTGTATTACAGCATTAGACTATTGCGAGTACGACAAACCATTGACCATGTATGTTGACATAAAAGTAAGTAAGTAAGTAAGTATATACTTTTTAATCCAGCTGCATAACGCACTTTTATTTACATGAAATTAGGCATCATAAAGAATTCTTATTTAAAACGTTTTTCGCTTTAAGTTGTATGCCCATGGGGACAATTCGGTCAAGTAGTAATATATTTATTATACAAATAGATCTATACAGAGATAATAATTCTTATAGATCCGTGTATGTCCTACAGGCTCCTGAAGACTTCTTTGTATCAACGTGATTGGTCTTGGAGAGTCTCTGAGTAAGCCTCTTAGATCTAATGGAGCGCTATATAATTTTTTTGTAATGAATTAATAGTTTAGTGCTTGCTTTTTTAGTTTATTTAATAAGGTATGACCTTCAAAGTAATGAACTGTAATGAACTGTAACGCTGTTGACAATGAAACTGAACACAGGCCTATGATAACTCTAGCAGGAGAGCTTGGACTGGACCAATTTTAGATTAAAATGTAAATACACATGTACATATTAATTATTATAGCGCCGTTCATCTAATTTTTCAGTGAATTGATAAGGTGAGGTTAGTTACCATCGACCATCGTTGCCCGTTTTAATGAGACTAAACCATGTTGAGATTCTTGTGTCCGTACCGTGCTTGGTACGAGATTTATATCGCTGTGAAATGATCCATCATTGGGATGCGAATTGCAATCCGCACGCTGTCTTAGCCTGTCTATAATTACATACCACAGAAACGCATCACGCAACCACGTGCACTAACTCCTCTGTTGTTCGCACTCTCACAGTGCCAGTCCCATGACTGAATAAAGGAGAAGGGTGACGCTAATAATGATCTAGGTCATTGCGTTATTAAACTATGCCACTTGCACTCTAATCAATGTGACTAACTGGACCTGCAGAGGATGCTCTAGTCGAGAACCAACAAGTGATTGTGTATGATAGGCTATGCAACTAAATTCAGTACACTCCAGTACACATCGTGTGTCAGCTACAATTATAGGCAAACTAGAAGCTTCTTGCAGTGGTTCCGTATGCAGTCGTCTCTTCATACAATATTACACGTGCATGTATATTATATATATAATTATATTATATATAATTATATATAAAATGCATATTAAAGTGAATATGTATAGATCTATTATTCAAGAAATGCACAGGTACTACATGTAAAAGACTTTCTAAATATAGGTCTACTTTACTTGCGTTCAATGATAGATCTTTTCGCTATAATAATAGTATGCATTGGAAATATATGGATCATGGAACTATGCACATGTAATAATGTATGCATGATTTATATACGCTCTATGATGTTATTGTAATTTATACTTTATTTTTTATATGACCGATTTAGTTAAAAATGTAGGCCTCTGAAAGAAAGACAAAAATTAAAATATCAAATAGTCAATACAAAACTGGTCAAAATGGCTCCGCAGGCAGAAAAATTTGAAAATACTTGTGTAAACAATAGAAATTTATATGATTAATTACTTGTATGATTTCTAAATGTGTGTTTATCTGAATAAATAAGTGTGTCATTTTTGGACATTATTGCATTGCGGTTCTTTCTTTACGTATACGTTTCCCTATTTCTCTGCAAATCACATTGAAGCTAAAGTTAAGCAAAAGAGAGAGAGAGAAGAACTACAAGTTTGTAGCTAAGAGTATTTGTTAAAATCAACCAGTTAAAGTTATTCGAAGAGTTGTTTCTCATGGAAGCAATTTTAAAATCGGTTGGACGACATGTTCTTCGTTTCCCAACTCACAGAAGTGATCTCATCTCAAGAGACGACCACAATTGCCTCCATTTTCTTCCTCATCCTCGCTTAAACTCTTTCCTCCACTTCCTCCTCCCATCAATCGTCCTCGTCTTTACTTGGTCCACCTTGTTCTTTATTTATTTTCTCTTTTCTTCTTCCTTGGTTTCCTCATTCCTCTCTTAGTCTTTCTGCATCTCTTGTTTGTAGCTCTCTTCTCTTCATCCTTCTCTACTATTTTAATTCCCCGCTCGTTGAACAATTCTCCTGCTGCTCGACTTCCTCTTATCGCTCTTCCTCATTCTCATTCTCTCCTTCAAATGCTCCTCGTTCTCGTATTGTCTTCCATCTTCATTGTTCTCATTCCTCTGCTGATATTCCAGCTTCTTCTCCCCGCCTGTCTTCTTCTCCTTATCCTCCTCCTCCTCCTCCTTCTTCTTCTTCTTCTTCTTCTTCTTCTCCTTCTCCTCTCCTCCTCCTCTTCCACGCCCCCATCGTCTTTTTCCACTCGCTGTCCCATTCTGTCGTCCTCTCTCTCCGTCCGTCCATTCGTACTCCGTCCATTCGTCCTCCGTCCATCCGCCCGTCCGCCCATTCGTCCATCCGTCCATTCGTCCATTCGTCCTCCGTCCATTCGTCCTCCGTCCATTCGTCCTCCGTCCATTCGTCCTGTGTCCATTCGTCCTCCGTCCATTCGTACTCCGTCCATTCGTCCTCCGTCCATTCGTCCTCCGTCCATTCGTCCTCCGTCCATTCGTCCTCCGTCCATTCGTCCTCCGTCCATTCGTCCTGTGTCCATTCGTCCTCCGTCCATTCGTCCTCCGTCCATTCGTCCTCCGTCCATTCGTCCTCCGTCCATTCGTCCTCCGTCCATTCGTCCTGTGTCCATTCGTCCTCCGTCCATTCGTCCTCCGTCCATTCGTCCTCCGTCCATTCGTCCTCCGTCCATTCGTCCTCCGTCCATTCCTAGCGATTTCTTTGAACGTCTTTCGACTCCTCCTTCTTCTCCTTCTCTCTTGTCTCCCAATGTCTCCCCTGCCAACACTTCTTCTTCTCATTCCACCAAGAGAAATTGCTTCGTCCACTTGTTTATCCCTCCATCCCTCTCCAACCATCCATCCATCCGTCCATCCGTCTCTCCCTGCCTCCCTCCCGACCCCGATTCCTCCCTCATTCCATCCGGCCGATAATGCCCTGCACACTTATGTATTTATATATATATATGTTTATATATATATAAACATATATGTATGCATATGTATATATGTTTATATATATATATATATGTGTGTATATATATAAACGTATATAGATATAATAGACTATATATATATGCATATGTACATATATGTGCATATGTATACAATATATGCATATATATGCATATATATGTATATGTATATGCATATATATATATATATGCATGTATATTATGCATATATATATATATGCATATATATGCATGATGTTTTATATGTATGCATGCATATATTTTATGCAGTGTGTTTGTATGGTCAGTGCAAACGAGGATATATACCAATTAAGAGCTGTACAAGCGTAGACAGTCAGATGGGACCGTGTAGAAAAGTCCGTCTTCAAATGAATGTCGCTGTCGCTGACTATCTGTGTGCATTTTATTCTGGGCCTCTGAGCATCCAGTACGCTAGAGCGGCTAGACCTATACACGCAGTACTTGCTGTCCAACTTTGTGTACTTGGTTCACAGTATTAATTTGCCAAGGATAGGAATCTAGCAGCATTGCAGTTATTTTATATTCAGTATGTAAATTTTTGACGAATTCGGCTGTTCAAATGATAAGTATACAAAATGCGCATATTATATGTAGATCTATTATATATATTTATGTACATGTATGTATTATATATTCAGCAATATAATAGTCTATGCATCTAAACATGCATATATCTATGTTTGTGTCTGTATATGCCTGAGTATGTGAATGTGTACGCACACTGTATGCGCATGCATGAATTTATTCGTGTATGTATATATATATATATATATATATCTGCTTGTCGTGTGCGTATATTTACATGTACTGACATGTAAGCATGTATCTATTTATTATATATTGCACATATAATATACACATATACATGTGTATATATATATATATAAATCACTTATGTGGAAGTTGTAGGCTGCATATATTTAATTTATATATAGGCATATATATATATATATGTATATATATATAGCCTGCAAGCTTTTGCAGGAAACAATGTACAAATACCAAAAGAACAGGAGAATAAAATTGAGCTTATGTATGTAAGTATGTGTTAGTACAGCATGTATGCACAATGTTTTGCACATCCACATTAAATTTTGTATTTTACGCAAGTCTTTATCAAGCTATATGTTAACTAAGCAGAACATGATTATATTAGTTTAGGGCCTACTATTATACGGAAGGTGCTGCATGTTGGATTCCAGTGATGGATCTAGTATACATAATGTACCACTGTACCTAAAAAATTCAGACCAGTCAGGCAGTCAGTGTACGTATACGTCGTGTACAAGTGCTTAATCAGCATATATTCCGATCAGTTATGCTGAAGACGCGCTTGCCCGAAACTCATGCACATGGATAATTTATCTAGCGCCCGTTTTGATTTATCGCTCAACAGGGATTAGCCAGAGAGATCCGAGCGCCTACGGAGCACTGAGATTTACGAGTTGTTTTTTAAGGTTGTCTTTTATTTCGTGTATACGTCTATGTGACATTGTAGACGCATGCTCGAGTGTCTCCCATGCCTGCCTGTCTGTCTGTCTTTGTCTCTGTCTTTGTCTCAGTCTCAGTCTCTGTCTGTATCTCTCGCTCTGCCTGTCTTTCTCTGTCTCTGCCTCAGTCTCTGTCTCTCTCTGTCACTCTCTCCTGACTCTGCATGTCTCTCTGTCTGACTCTTTCTCTGTCTCTGTCTCTGACTCTGTTTCTGTTTCTTTCTCTGTCTGTCTCTCCGTGTCTGGCTTCTCTGTCTCCCTCTATCTCTGTTTCTGTCTGTCTGTTTCTTCCTCTGTGTATCTCTCCCTCTCTGTGTCTCTGTCTTTCTGTATGTGTTTGTCAACCTCAATTCGCTCTGTAAGGTGCTGCATGTTATACACTACCCTGGAATATGAATTCCAGGGTAGTGTATACCTAAGTAACACATAAACACACTAACACCTAAAACCATGAAAACAGTAAGCTTACACACACACAGGCCTATATCGCGCCTGCAGATGTTTTTACAGGAGGGAAATACAATAGGCTTGGTTAAATTTTCTCAAGAGTTTTAAAGATGCCAAATAGTTAATAAGAAATATGATGAAGTACAATAAAATTATGATGAAGTGCATGCCTAATATTTGCCTATAATTGTCAAGTGACAAGGAAACAATGAACAGAGTTTAAATTTAGTTTACACGCAACTATACACAGTGCGCATGCTCGCAATTCCATATGTATATACATAGTTATGAGCACACATAATATGTTTACAACTGTGTAGAATCCCCATATGTATAGGCATGTATATATAAGCATATAGCCTATATATATTTATGTATATATAATTATATTATAATGTATATACATTTGTAGGCTATGTATGCATATTGTACAAATCTATATATATATATAGGAATTACATCTATAGATTATTTTTATTTTCAGTCATAATGCATTCGTTTGCATGCACATACATGCATGCATGCAATGCATATGCATGCATGTTGTTACTATATTGTAACTCTTATATGTATATGCAATGCAATGCATGTAATAATGCACGTCGTTTGTCTTCAAGCGTTTGCAGTATTATGGATTATCTTAATTTCATAACTTGTTCATATACTTTATGTATTAAATGTTCCATTGCTGCAGCTGACATGCAGCAAAGCGATTATATTTAGCTTGGAGAATCATTGCTCTGTAGATGATATATGATATATATATATATATATATATATATATAATATAGGCCTATACTGCGCTATTGTCTTTACGTGCATGTAACATGTTCATATACTGTTTTGTTTATAACATATCAGACATGATGCGCCAGCACAAAACAAAAACAAGACTTGTGAAACAGGTGCACGGAGGAGTCTGCGTTTTTGACCCAAAAATCACCGAGCTAGAAAGTAAGAGGGGAGGCGACGAGGAGCATACATGTATATATATATATATAGACTATAGACTATTATACATGTATATATCTTTCCTTTCTTTTCTCTGGGTATTTCGCACTAGGAGCGCCTATATATATATATATATATATATATATATATATATATATATATGTGTGTGTGTGTGTGTGTGTGTGTTTGGTGTTCACTGTTATAGGCGCTATACAAATTCTTATATATAGACGGCCATCGCAGTGCTTTCTGATTCAGAACTTGAACGACGTGAACTCGAATGTATTAGAACCTATATATACATGTATATTATATATATACACACAAAATATATATATGTATATATCATAGAAGAGGTGCAATGTTGTGTCATTCTATTGGGGCATGCGTAGCCTATACAGAGAAATCTGGCAATTTTTCATTGGGATGCAGTTTCTACTGCAATACTGATGTGCATGCCTGACTCTCTGGACTTGACCCGCTGCCTATCGATTTTGTTTTGATTTAGCACCTGCATGTGAATAAGCTGGTTACCGCGACTTGGCTTTTGTGGGCGCTGTAGAAGTCTCGAGATTACGATTACAATTACGATTACGATTACGATTACGATGCACAACGCGCTTGTTTACATGATTTAGCCATTGCTCCTCTATTGAAATCATGTCAATGGAAGATTGAAAATAATTTCGACGACTGCTTGCTGCAGTTATTTTTCGTTGAATTTCTTTTTATCGATCTATTTCTTTGTCCGCGACATGATAAATGTTCAGCAATTGCTATCTGTCATATTCTGACAGCAGCAGTCGTCTGCAATCATCCAATAGAAAAATGCATGATTGCCCGCGAGTGCAATGCGCATGCGTCGTCGTGTGTCCTGTATAGGGGCCGCGCGCTTCCTTTTCACAGATGATGTCCATATAGCTGCTCAGAATTTCTTTTGTTTTCTGATTGTCATCACGAGTTGGGCTTTTCATCATCACCCTTTGACATGTGCAGCTGCATGCATGCAGCCGTGCTGCTGCTGCTGCTGCTGCTGCAGTGGAGAGAGAATCAAAGAGGGAATAATCACTTCACCGTCGAACTTCCAATCGATTTTTGCTTCTTGATGCAAAAGAGTCATGACTCTATACAGTATACATCTATCTGGATGTCAGTCTCTGCATGCCTACATGTTTGCCTGTGTACTTGCTTGTTGTCTGTCTGTCTGTCTGTCTGTCTGCCTGTCTGTCTGTCTGTCTGTCTGTCTGCAGATTGCCTGCCTTGCCTGCCTGCAGATTGCCTGCCTGTCTGTCTGCCTGCCTGCCTGCCTTGCCTGCCTGCAGATTGCCTGCCTGTCTGCTTGCCTGACTACCTGTATGTCTGTCTGTCTGCATGCCTGCCTGTTAGCCTACATGTTTGCCTGTCTGCTTTGATTGCACGTATGCCTGTCTATCTGTCTATTTGCCTGCATGTCTGCCTGTCTGTTTGTCTCTCTGTCTACATGTCTGTTTGCCTGCCTGTCCGCATGTCTGCCTGACTGTCTGCAGTATACGCAATCATGATGCTCTATGGGCGCGTGCCCTATAATAATGTCAACGAAGCTTTTGCACGAAGAACCCCTCGCTCAAGATGGTGCAGCATGCGTCTCAATCAGCCTCGAAACTACAACAGCGCTACATAAACTGTGCTGTTAATTCTCGCCTGACTATTTCCTTACACGACGCGTGAACGTAGAAAGATGTCGACGGTGCCACAGCAGCAGCAGCAGCAGCAGCAGCAGCAGAATTATTGTAGCGCCATATAACTCACGCCACATCCAGTTGTGACATTCACCAAACGAGTGAACGAGCGAGCGAGCGGGTGATTCGGAGGGGAACGGGTGAGTGGGCTGCAGCAGTTGGGGGAGCTAGGGAGACCGCGGTGCCGCGTTCGGCCGGACTATTCATCATCGGCTTAGAGGTGTTAATATTACGCCAGTATACCGCAGACCACGGCGTCTTTTGCCTATATAGAGTCTAGAGCGGACGACTGGACACTGGTCAAAGCCGACGGACGAACGGACGGACGCACGGACGGACGTCCTGGTGTTAATCATTCACCGAGGCTGCATGAGGAACAGCGCGAAAACCGTTTACTTGCCGTGGACCTACATGCTCCCCTCCCGCCTGTGGACTGGCGCCGAATCTACTGTTGATTAGACGTTGACGCTGAATTGCGCCATCAATATTCCGTCAACTCTCAAGTATGCAAATGTACATAATATAAGCTTACACGGCATGTAGACTATGCGGCAGAAGTCGCGCTTTTTGGCGTCGTTGTAAGTCTGCATTTTGAAGGTGTAACTCAGTTGTACCTGCATGTATGTATCGGCAGCTGATGGATGACTAAAGTCTCTCTCTCTCTGCTAGACTTTCTCTGGCTAAACGACTTTTTGGCACGACTTGCAATTACTGCATGTCTCTTCGCTTCTCTGTGTCGTTTAATTGTCCTTTTTCTTCTATTTTCTGCTTAATTTTCTTCTCTTGCAATGCTTCAAGCATATACTTAGGCGGTTTCTCTGAGTGTAGTACTATACCATTGGGTTGCAGTAAAACGTGCTTGTATATTAGAGAATAAAATACCTGATCGGCTTAAATAATGTGGAGAATGGACGTTTAACGACTCCAGGAATTACACCCCATGGAAATATCAGAGCTGTTTTTACATCTATTGTGCAATCACATGCATGCATGAAGGTTTTACTATTACACGATGAAAAATTTCTTTAAACACCGGTTAGAGAATAACGAATTGAACAAGTATATAGCATTCACTAATAAAAAGGTCATCAGATTTCAAGGATGAGAATTTACTAAAGTGATTAATATATTTATTAGAATTTTTCAGAAGCACTAACCCCCCCCCCCCCCCATATGAATTCCCCCAGACCAAAGCAGTGGGTTGACCAGATTAAGACACTAATTGGCTGTCGTCATCATCATCGCATCGTTTGCAGCAGCATTTATCATCGTCGTCGTCATCATCATCATCCTCATCATCATCATCATCATCATCATCATCATCATCATCATCATCATCATCATCATCATCATCATTGCCATCGTCTTTATCTGCATGCAAGTATAGGCTTCTTTAAGTTCGTCCATATGGCTGCAGTCCATCCTCAAAAACATCCAATCAGGTATCATATTAAAATATGCGAGAAATATTGATCTGGCTTCCTGTTGAAGAAGTTTTCCGCGGTTGAAGGTCTTCTTCTGCAAGGATGGGACAGTCCGTGCTGCAGTGGTCTCATCTATACCCTGGCCCATAGGCCTCAGGGGCTCTGTTTTCAAGCATCGATCACTATATACGGTCTACTCATCATCGAGAATGCCACGCATAGTGCCTGGAATAATAATATATGACATTCTTGTCCCCTCTATGCCTCATCGGGCATTCTCGCGTATATATGCACCCGACCATGTGCACCTTAATCTGGTCGCACAACTTCAGCCTACAAGTCGCACCGAATTTAGACAGAAAGTCACTTCGGTCATTCGGTTATAACCATGTATTCAGAGTTTTCAAAGGCTCTACATGCTGCAGAACGGCAATACGTATCGTGATGAACATAATTATATGCTTCACTGCCATCGCCTTTCAGCCATAATATAGGGCCTATAGCCCTATATAATTATACATGTAGACGTCTCTCAAATTCTCTCATCGTCATCGTCGGTCGTCTCACCTGCAGTCGGTCACCCGGTTCAAGTCGCCATCGCCTCCTCCTTTATCTGACTCTTTGTCTTTGTGTCTTTGTGTCTTTGTGTCTGTCTGTCTGTCTGTCTGTCTGTCTGTCTGTCTGTCTGTCTCTGTCTGTAAATACTGTGCAAATGAAAACTTCATTCGAATGGCGGTCATTATTCTTCCTTAATTGCTTTCTCCCGTTTCATTTAAATATATATATATAGACCTACATCTGCAAGGTTGCATTTCTTGCTATACAGCAGCAGGCGTATAATATTCATCTTTACAGCTCGTTACTGATGTTATAATTGCATGGCAGCATTGCATTTGTAAATACTCTTTGCTGCTGAAGATCATACTGGAATTCTTTTTATTGTTGCTGCTTGTGCATGGCTGCAGACATGCATGATGGTGCGTCATTTTGCGTCTTTGGCGCCATTTTTGAGTTGCGGTGGCGCCTGATTTGCAGTTGTTTGCAGTGAAAATGATGAAACTTTTTAGCAGTTTTTGTTGTTCTCCAACAAATTCGAAGTTGTTGTTGGAAGTGGCGATGGTGATGATGGTCTTGACTTTTGCGTCTTGGCTGCAGTGACTGTCGGGTCTTTTTTAAGTAGAAATGGTGGTGTGGGGTGGATGGGCGAAAAGGAGAAGGATGTCGTGGGTGGAGTTGATGGGATGGGGAGGGGAGGGAAAGTATAGGACGAGAATTGCGCATGAAATTCTCTCTTTCGGTTGATCATGATTGATGAGAGCAATCTATTCTCGTGCTGCTGCTGCTGCTGCTGCGGTCACTTAAAGTTGTTTTCTTGTCCACTCTCCCCGACTCATGACCGGCGGTCATCTGATATTCTCTCATTACTAAGCTCTTCATACATAATGCAACTTAATGGACGTCAACGTCGCTCAGTTTATCTAGCGTCGCAAGAGCGCCTTTCGTTCGGCCGAAAATGGATGGCTGTGGAAAATTCGTCCATTTCCGTTAAACCTTCCTTCTGCTTGCATGCTGTATATCCGTGAGTAACGGACGAGTGAAGAGACGGAATTCGAACGGTTGCTATCGATGCTTTCCATCCATCCATCCATCCCATCCATCCATCCACTGTGGGGCTATACATGGAAAGCAATTCCCATTCGCGGTCTTTTTCGTGCAGGAGTCGACGTTAAAAACGGAACGCAACATATATTGCACGGGATATCCCAGGTAAGCTGCTGTGTATACGGTGATGGATGGATCGCTCTCTGCAGCTAAGGCTTGTCGCTGGTTCTGCCGCTGTGTGTACAGTTAAACTAGAAATCTGTTATTTTTACTCGAACTCTGGTCATCTGGGTCGCAGATATTTATGCATGCATGCATCGTCAGGTGAACTGATTGTCTTTTCTTCCACGCATGCCATCAGAAAAGGAACTGTCGAGAATTGAACCCAAGACCGATACTCCGACTCTGGATATACGTAAACTCGCTTTATCGGAAACATGGGAGAAAGGAAGTGAGGATATCAAGGGTAATTATTGGACGACTTCGAGATGTAAATATACACGGCGCAGAATGGAAGAGATGTCATGGACTGAACCTGGAGGAAACGAAGAGGTGCTGTGTATAAGGTGGAAGAGGAAATATATCTCGTGACTCCAATGAGAAAGAATTAGATGGATGGATGGATGGATGGATGGATGGATATGGATGGATGGATGGAAGAAAGGATGGATGGATGGACGGACGGATGGGTGAATGGGTGGATGGATGGATGGGTGAATGAATGGATGGATGCATGGATAGATGGGTGGATAGATGGATAGATGGTTGGATGGATAGATGGATAGATGGTTGGATGGATAGATGGATCGATGGACGGACGGATCCGTCCAACCGAAGGACAGACAGACACAGACATAATTATAGATATATAGACATATAAATATATGGATAGGTAAATAAACGGAGACATAAACAGAGAGTGACAAAGAGACACAGAGTGAGACAGAAAGATGCAAAGAGAGACAGGTAAAGACAGAGAGACAGATAAACAGCTAGAGGCAGACTGTCAGAGAAAGACAGAGTCAAAGAATGACAGAGAAAGACGGAGTTACAGAGACAAAGACAGAGACAGAGAGATATTGACATAGAAACAGAGACAGACAGAGACAGAGACACATACAGAGACAGAGAGACAGAGGATGGGAACGTACAGAGAGGAGATATTCCACTGAAAACTATCAAAAGAGAAGAATGAAGGGAGAATTGTGAGAGGAGCTAGGAACTGTACAGCAGAAACTATACAACTGGACTATAATTGATGATGGTGTATGGATCCTGTAACATTGATCTGTCACCTCCAAAGTGTTTTTACAATTTTGAGATTTTTCACACGGTAACTCTAGCAGTTTGTTCTACATGCCATCTTAACAAAATTACTCGTATGATAAACGTGGTTTAAAACTTCATGCAATAATTACCTTTTGCCCATTGTTTAAAATTGTTTTAATTCGCACACTGTAATGACATGTGGCATTTTAAATTCTCATCTTAGCAGAATTGGTGGATACGGATAAACCATCCACAAAGTAGAAATTTATGACGATATTTATTATATATCCTATTGGGACGGTAAGCAGCTCCGTCTCCTCACAAATTTGGGGAACGTCCTCTGTCCCCCTTAAGTCTCGACCCGTCATCCACCGACATATAGGGAAACGAGACCTGTCAATTGACATTACACAATCAATGGCCTTCTTTGTATATTATATTATGAAGACAGTATTCATTACAATGTCATCGCGTGTGGGCATGTATATTATACAGTATATCATGTATACATGCGCAATCGTGCTGTAACTTAAAATATTCGACTATAAGTGAGTTGTAATAGAGTGTATGTATAAACAGTCGTAGCGATTCGTATACGTATACTTCTGTATAAATTATGTACGTCGAGTGCACGGATAAGCAGCGAATCGGAACAACTTCCGAAGAGGAAGACGTCATTTCCGCGTCGGTTAAGTCGAGATTCGAGTCTTCGAAACCGACCGATGTCATTGAAAAAACCGAACGGCTGTTTGTGCGTATTATAGTCGGGTGATACCAAATAATCTCGAATCAAACACCCTTTTTAATTTTGTAGCAGTATGTAAGTCTTATGCTTTGGACTTACCTCGCTATTTAATTGTCTCTTGATAAAAAAGACTCCACTGCGCGGTACGTTATCAATTTATTTTGCATTTGCCTGATTTGATGAATATAATAGTTTTATGTATTTACACGTATGTATGTATGTATGTGTGTGTGTGTGTATGTATGTATGTATGTATGTATGTATGTATGTATGTATGTATGTATGTATGTATGTATGTATGTATGTATGTATGTATGTATGTATGTATGTATGTATGTATGTATGTATGTATGTATGTATGTATGTATGTATGTATGTATGTATGTATGTATGTATGTATGTATGTATGTATGTATGTATGTATGTATGTATGCATGTATGTACATGTATGTATGCATGCATGCATGCATGCATGCATGCATGCATGTATGTATGTATGTATGTATGTATGTATGTATGTATGTATGTATGTATGTATGTATGTATGTATGTATGTATGTATGTATGTATGTATGTATGTATGTATGTATGTATGTATGTATGTATGTATGTATGTATGTATGTATGTATGTATGTATGTATGTATGTATGTATGTATGTATGTATGTATGTATGTATGTGTGTGTGTGTGTGTGTGTATATGTGTGTATGTATGTATGTATGTGTGTGTATGTATGTATGTATGTATGTATGTATGTATGTATGCATGTATGTATGTATGTGTGTATGTATGTATGTATGTATGTATGTATGTATGTATGTATGTATGTATGTGTGTGTATGTATGTATGTATGTATGTATGTATGTATGTATGTATGTATGTATGTATGTATGTATGTATGTATGTATGTATGTATGTATGTATGTATGTATGTATGTATGTATGTATGTATGTATGTATGTATGTATGTATGTATGCATGCATGCATGCATGCATGCATGTATGTATGTATGTATGTAAGCTTATGTATGCACATAGGTAATCATAATATTAATGCATGTAACAAGACACTTTATGCAGTCTTTTAAGTGTACCGCTCAAGAAAGCTTCTCTAATTAGCGTAAGTGGCGTTCAATTAAGTTCAAAGAGAGCAACGAGTTCACTTGTAAGCAAATAATGTTCATGCAGGTAAATGTGCTTATTTCTTTACTTTGTAGAATATGATAGGGTGGGGCAAAGACTTCTAAATTACTTTAGCATCTGGGTGGGGAGATGAAGGAAGATGGGAAGGGGAACCGCGAGGAAGTGAAAAAATATGTGGGAGAGATAGCACCTTTTCACAAAATGCGTAAAATTGAACATGCCGTTTATTGCGTATACATGTAGAAATTAGATTTTCAAAAAGAACGTCGAATTTCACCGCAACATATACACCCCCAACACATACACACACACACATCACACACCCATACACGCCTACACACACCTATGTACTAACCTACACATACACATGCACATACATGCATATATATATATATTATGCATAGGAGTTGCAGATATTGAATATCATATAGTTTAAATAGATATAGTATACATATTCGTGTGATGTAGATGCGCGGTGTCATGTGGCGATAGTCTGTTAATATCTTTAGTACCTCTCTCTATACTCCGTAGACGCTGAGTCTGTTGAATTCAGTGCAGGCGCAGTCTTTCTCTTTAATTCCTTTGTTACTTTTTCCCTCTCTACCTCTTCTTCTCCCTTCCCCTCTCCCTCTGTCTCTCTCTTTTCAGGACTTTCTTCGCCTGTCTGAATATCGCAAGCAGTGCTTGCAACGCTCGTTTGCCTCCAGGCGCGTGATTGCTTCTGCAAAATGATTTATCACTTATTTTCTACGATGTATTCAAATCCCCGGGCGTCGAGCATGGATCATTTATGGCCTGAAACACATCCGTAATGATAAGAACATATACATCTCTGCTGCCGCTGCTGCTGCTGCTGCTGCTGCTACTGTGCTATAGAGAGAGACGGAATATAATCCGTTTCAATAGAATGTCCTAAATCTTTAATAGGATTGTCATAATAGACCGGAATGCATTTTTGAAAATAAATGATAAATCAGAGCATGCTTGTTTGTCAGAGTGCGTTTCGTTTAGCGGACTATTGTTAATCGTGTTACGTGCCTGACAATAGATCCGTGCTTATTTATATAAATATATATATATATATATACATAATATAAGTATTATATAGTATATAGGCCTACTTGTATTATTAAATTGAATTAAATTATTTAACGTAAGAATGCATTATATACTTTTATGCCACATGGTATATACACTGTGTCCCAATAAATCGAGACCCCTTTTTATAATGTGAATAAAACAGACAAATCTTAA
Source organism: Lumbricus rubellus (assembly GCA_945859605.1). NCBI lineage: Eukaryota > Metazoa > Annelida > Clitellata > Crassiclitellata > Lumbricidae > Lumbricus > Lumbricus rubellus. Next base: position 23,466,570 of record OX243813.1, on the reverse strand, counting down.
TCGATTTTCAAAATTTTTAAACTGTTTTTATCCTGAGATAATTATATTCAAATATGAAGTTTCTGGCATGAATATTGACGTCACAATTACGTCATTTGCATCAGAGAATTCATATGTTAAGTACCGAACACAACTTTTTCGGAACTTTAACATTGGAATTCTCTGATGCAAATGACGTAATTGTGACATCAATATTCATGCCAGAAACTTCATATTTGAATCAATGTAAGATAATTATCTCAGGATAAAAACAGTTTTAAAATTTTGAAATTCGATTAAGATTTGCCTGTTTTATTCACATTATAAAAAGGGGTCTCGATTTATTGGGACACAGTGTATATATATATATATATATATATATATATATATATAAATAATTCACGAAAGTTCTACATGCATGAGTGCAAATGAATCAGTTTTCATGCCATTATGTAAATATATAAATAAATAAATATATATATATATGCACTATTAGTTATATTACGTTATTCATATAGATTATAAAATTACCTTAGTTAATTTGATGTGGGAAATGTGAGCCTTTACTGCGTACATGGCCGATTGCTTCAATCAATTTTCATGTGGTGAATAATATTGTTTGTTTGTGTGTTTTTTTAATGCTAGTGAATTACAACAAAAAGTCGAAGCGGAACGGTTGAAAAAGACGTCAGGCCATTCTTAGCAGGTAACGTAATTTTATACATTGAGATTAATATAGTTAAAAGTGTAGACCTTCTATATATATATATTATATAATATATATAATATATATTATATAACATTATATATATATGAAAATATACGCATATTTTTCGATGTTATCAAGTGACCATAGCATTTAAGAACTGCGCGACAATTAATGGTTCACTACATCATCCAAGACTGCAGTGTAAACATTGCATGTATGCATGTGCGTTTGTATATATGTATATTTATATGTATAAATTTAGATATATGCATCTGTGTATTTATGTGTGTATGTTGGTATGTGTGTCTTTTGGTTTTTATATATTTTGACATGAATATATATATATATATATGCATGCATACATTCATACATACAAACATACATACATACCTACATACAGACATACACACACACAAACACACACACACATACATACATACATATATACATGTACATGTTTGTATGTTTACAGATATGTGTATATATAAATATGTATATATATATATATATGCATGTATGTATCATGTATTTATTAAATAGGTATAGATCTATATGTATTTACGTGTATGCATGTGTGTATGCAGGTATGCATAATGCATATATATAGAAATATGATATTATTGAAGAAGACGTCTTATGTGTGTGTGTGTAATGTGTATATATATATAAATAAATGTATATTTGTATGTATGTAAACTATCTATTTATGATTTCATGTATTTGTATGTGTCTACGCATATGCATTATGTGTGTCTGTATAAGTTTGTATTTATTTTGTAAATGCATGCGTGATTTTCTGCAGGCGAGGATGCATAATGCACAAGTTCTTCTATGATAATTTTGTTTCATTTAATGTAGTATCTGAGCATGTGCATGTATGCACATAGTATTAATACACAGAACATCGATTGTATGTATCGTCTTCATGTGTTCGTATAAGCCTCTTACACCATGGTTGTATCTGTTTATTGGCATAGGCAATGAGTAGTTCTATCACTTAGGCCACTCTCTCTCTCTCTCTCTCTCTCGCTCTCTCCTTTCTTTCCAAAAGACAATCAGTATGGAAGAACCATGGGATTTAATTGGCCTTGTCAGCGTCTATTACCAGCCTAATAGTAAAGATAAGATAAGGAGGGTTCCTTAAGTCAATGGTGGCGAAATATACATGAGATATTCTTGAGATCTTCACACTATGCATGTCTATTGTTATCATCATTCATTTCGTGGATGATAAATTTCGATGTGGGCCACTTACATCTGTCAACACACACTCGTCACCAACTTGATGGTACCATTAGATAAGTAGGTAAATAAAATGTGGCCACAAATGCACGATCTACACGTATCGAAGTATAAATAAATAAATCTACATATATAGACATATACACATACACACTTACATGCATGCATACATGCATACATGCACACATACATGCATACATGCATACATACATACATACATACATACATACATACATACATACATACATACATACATACATACATACATACATACATACATACATACATACATACATACATATATACATTCATGTACATACATACATACATACATACATACATACATACATACATACATACATACATACATACATACATACATACATACATACATACATACATACATACATACATACATACATACATACATACGTCTGTACAACGTACATGAGCACATTAACGTATGCATACACACCAATAACATGCACACAGATGCACATTTTAAATGATGGCACTCCCTCTGCAACTAACTGAATTACGTCTGCATACCGATTATTATGAACGAACGATTTAATAGTTGAACAATGCATTTACTGAATCTACTGAGTGTATTATTTTTGAGTTTGCATTAATTTTTTGAAAGTATTGTTTAGGCACTTATACACTTTGAAATGTACAATTGTACATCTGTGTGCAGTTTGTGGTGTGTGTGTTTACGTGAATACACGCATGTGCATGATTGTATAAATGTTATAATATCATGCATGTATATATATATATATATTTACTCAGATCTATACATGTATGTATGTATGTATGTATATATGTAATACTATGTATGCATCTATGCATCTATGTATGTATGTATGTATGTATGTATGTATGTATGTATGTATGTATGTATGTACGTATGTATGTACGTACGTACGTACGTACGTGTGTGTATGTATGTATGTGTGTATGTATGTATGTATGTATATATGTATGTATGTACATGTATGTATATATGCATGTATGTATGTATGTGTGAATATACATGTATGTATGTAGGTATGTAAATATGCATGAATGCATGTATGCATATATATATATATATATATATATATATATATATGTAAGTATTTGTGTAAAAATACATGGATATGCGTACGTGCAAGTACGTATTTTCATTATTAGTCTATTATTGCTTGAATTATTATTGTTATCATCTTTATTATCATCATTTGGGTTTTTTTATAATGCGACTTCAAGGTGAACTACTCGGAATTGATCACAGTCCAATCGTAATTATGTATATATATATATATAATTATATATATATAGGTATTTAATTAAGCTTTAGTGCGAATCGTATCTAATCGTATCTGGCAATATAATATATTATAGGAAATTAAAAATCTCATGTGGCAGAAGTGAAACGCATGATGAAACATATATAAGATAATATTATCGTTTCAATGAGGTTTATCCACGCCTTGCAATGCATTGTAAATTCACCATTCGATCTGCCTAAAGTATCTATTTTATCGATTATTATTATTATATGCAGTTTTGCACCTCAAGTACTCTGTTTGTCAGTGTTCAGGTGGCCTATTCACGTCTTTCAATGCTGTATGTTTTATATGTATATTTATGCATATATGATGGATGTTATAATGCCTGATGTATAAAGAGACTGATGCATGTTATGTGTACAATTGGGCCTACCTCTATTCATGCAATACAATGTAAATTGTTTTCGTAATTTGAATCGTATTAGGTATTTCTCATCCTAATATAAGAAAACAAAAGTAAACAAATTTATCTTATTTATTTTACTTAGGCCTAACAGTTTGTTATTTTGTATCCATGAGGAAAGTTTAAAAAGACACAAAATAATCATTGCCCGCTGAGCTACCGGTACGTTGCGTTGTAGGTTAGGTTATATAAGTTCATCTGTGCAATTTTTGGAAAATCATACAGTACATGTAAGTGCTTCATCGTCTTTTATCAACCTCTTCTCGGCAACTGTTTAGCTCTTTGCTATCCTTTCGCTTTCATCGCCTGCACCCTGGAATTTCACATGTGCCGAATAGGCCTACTTATTTTCACATGCGCCGAATACTTATTTTCACTTGTGCCGAATAGGCCTGCTTATTTTCACATGTGCCGAATACTTATTTTCACATGTGCCGAAAACTAATTTTCACATGTGCCGATTACTTATTTTCACATGTGCCGAATACTTGTTTTCACATGGGCGGAATACTTATCTTCACATGTGCCGAATACTTATTTTCACATGTGCCGAATACTTATTTTTCACATGTGCCGAATACTTATTTTCAAATGTGCCGAATACTTATTTTCAAATGTGCCGAATACTTATTTTCAAATGTGCCGAATACTTATTTTCCACTTTCTGCAGCTATTTCTTTGCCAGAGAAATAGCACAGCCGAGGCTGAAGAGAAAGAAAGGATCGAGGAAGAGGAAAAGGAAGATTATACCGTTCGCTTTTTTCCGAAATAGGAGAGCTATAAATCTTAAACGGTGCGGATAATGATTTAATGGAGCGGAAAAGACCGGACGACGCTATCCTTCAATGCTAAGATATGAAGATGAATGGAGTCCGTGCGTCCGTGTAATGGATTAATGTCCAGCGGTCCGATTTAATGCCTTTCCACGGTTTGTTTAAACGGCTTTCTCCGCCCGGCTTAGCTGCATCGAAGAAGACGGCTTCGAAAGCTTTCGTGAAATTTGACAAACACCGGCCTTCTTGGCAATTCGACGAGTAATGAAAATATTGCCATGCGTTCGTTCGCCGAGTAAAAAGCAAATTACGCCGAGAGCAGAGAATGTATCGTATGAGTTAGGTGCACTACTGTGCTGGGGTTTTTCTGAGTGTATACAGACTAACACACAAGCACATGCACGAATATGCACACAAATGTACGGATACACAAGGAAATATGCATGAATGCATGAATACAAATGCATGCATGCATGCATGCGTACAAATGTATGTAACCGATTATGACAGATGACAGTTAAATTGTACTAATGTCTGCAGTATAAATCGCTGTATATCTCACTTTAGTTGGTAAGTAGGGCGGCCTATTTAGTTGAACCTAGGTTCCTTATTCCCTGTCATCCTTTTGTCCCTAAAGGTGGACTTTTCTTGTGCTTCTGAAATGCAATTTCAGGAATTTTTATGATCGATTGCTGTACCAATCAAAAATGCAGACAATAGTATTAAAGTTTGTAGCAGCGCATAAATTGACTTTAATAATTTCAATGCGATAATTCATATAATTCGTTTACTGAATTTTTTATAAATTTTATTCAGAGCTCACCATGTTACCGTTCTCTATATCTCGCATGGTTTTTTTTATTGTTGACGTACGATGATATATTGGAGCTGCAACTCTCATTTTGCCACTTCATAAATTTGTCGAATTGACCGACGTAAGTAGTTTGACAAAATCGTTGTTAATTTTTGTTCGTAGCATCATTTGAAAATCGATCTGAATTGACCGGAAAGTTGCTAATTAATTAGTGGATTAGGATTAGGCTTAGATAAAATAGACTAAATCCATTAGATTTAGAAATAGATATTTATCTAATTAATTAGCTAATCTGATCATACACTCACACACACATTTATAGATATTAAAGGCAATAGCTCATGATTCATTTGTATGCTTGCAAACATATGTAATGTATGTGCGAGTGTATTTATGTATGCATATGCTGCTATATGTGTGCACAAAAATGTATGTAGAAATGCATGCATGACATTGTATGTATGTACAAGGGCGGATACAGAAATTTTGGACGGGGGGGGGCCAAAAAATTCTTGACACCTTGGGTCTGGGGCAAAAAATTTGCATCCGCCCAAAAAGTTGATGACCTTTTTTTTTTAGTCATCCGGTTAAATTTTCGGGAAAATCATACCATTTCAGCAGCCACTGAAACCAATTGGGGGGGGGGCCACGATGCATGGCATTTCTAAATGGGGGAGCCATGGCCGGATTGCCCCCCCTGGATCCGCCCCTGTGTATGGATGTATGTATGCATGTATGTATGTATGCATGTATGTATGTATGTATGTATGTACGTATGTATGTATGTATGTATGTATGTATGTATGCATGTATGTATGTATGTATGTATGTATGTATGTATGTATGTATGTATGTATGTATGTATGTATGTATGTATGTATGTATGTATGTATGTATGTATGTTTGTATGTATGTATGTATGTATGTATGTATGTAAGTATGCATGTATGTATGTATGTATGTATGTATGTATGTATGTATGTATGTATGTACAGGGTGCGCCAAAAAAAAATAACCCCCCTAAGATTTTGGCCCATATCTTGACCAAAAGTGAGAATTTTGAAATGAAATTTTATAGTCTTAAAGACAATTCATATTTACACATGATGGCCAGATTTCATTAAAATATTTCAAACACAACAAAAATTACACCACTTTTAGTGAGGTCACCCACCGTTTTTTGACGATTCAAAAACGCGACGCAACAAAAAGTAACAAAAAACCAATCTAATTATTTTGGATAATATCTTAGCCAAAAGTAGGCATATCAAAATGAAATTTTACAGGCTTAAAGACAATTTATATCTGCACATGCTGGTCAGATTTCATCAAAATATTTCAAACAGAACAAAAGTTATACCACTTTTATGGAGACCACCCACCGTTTTTTGACGATTCAAAGGCGAAACGCAGCAAAAAAGTTTTAAAAAATACGATTTTTTCTCATCTCAAATAATATTGTTATCAAATAGCCTTAATGTTGCCAGATAATCATTATTAGTACTATTTAAAAAAGAAACAGGGTACCAGCGTAGCTGCGCGTCACTGAGAAGTCACTTAGCAAGATGACAATCAAATTGGTAAATAAGGAATCTGTCAGATTAATCAACAGGTTCATCAAAACCTTTGCACAGAGACTCAAAAGAAGTATTGGCACTGGTGGTGGGCTCATTGAACACAAGTTGTGAAGCATTACCAAGTTCATTTGACAACAGTTATTTGATAGGAGACTTAATAAAATTTGTTTTTGTTACTTTTGTTGCGTTTCGCCTTTGAATCGTCAAAAACCGGTGGGTGGTCTCACTAAAAGTGGCATAACTTTTGTTCTGTTTGAAATATTGTGATGAAATCTGGCCACCATGTTTAGATATGAATTGTCTATAAGACTGTGAAATTTAATTTCGATATTCTTATTTTTGGCCAAGATATTGGCCAAAAACCTTCAAAAAATGCGTTTCGTTTTTGAAACGTCAAAAAACGGGAGGGAACCTCCCTAAAAGTGGCATAACTTTTGTTCCGTTTGAAATTTTTTTGATGAAATCTGGCCATCATATGTAAATATGAATTGTCTATAAGCCTGTAAAATTTCATTTGAAAATGTTTACTTTTGGCCAAGATATTGGCAAAAAACCTAGGGGAGTATTTTTTTTGGCGCACCCTGTATGTATGTATGTATGTATGTATGTACGTATGTATGTATGTATGTATGTGTGTATGTATGTGTGTATGTATGTATGTATGTATGTATGTATGTATGTATGTGTGTATGTATGTATGTGTGTATGTATGTATGTCTGTAACTGTTTTTATGCTTGTATGTGTGCATGCATATATGTATGTTTGCATATATATATATATATATATATATATATTCATATAGTTATGTATTTACATTGCTTGTTCCTAGGTTTATATTTTATTATCATATATATATATATACATATAATCGTATATGTAGACCTCTATGTAATTAATATGTCTGATAATAACAGTATACTATGTATGTACAATGTTGTACAGAGAATGTTCATATATGATAACAAATATATATTTTGTATATATTTTTTTATCAGTTATATACATATACATGTATGATAACACATATGCACCTATGTACATGTTGTGTTCATACATGCATATATGAATATTTATATACAAACATGCATATATATATATATATATATATTATATGTAAAAATTTGCGTCTGTTTTGCTAGCACACCCAAATGTGCTTGTGAATTTGTGAATGTGTGAATGCTCGCATACAATATGTGCCTATTTGTGTATGTATGAACGCATGCATGCATATGCATGCATAGACATGTAAGTACACCCACTGTTGCGTGTTTTAAATATACTTCGTGAAAACTTGCGTTCGCAAACCTAACTGATGTTCAAGTTTCTATCACCAGTAATTTACGCATACAGTCAACCAACAGTACATGCACATGCTCAGAAGCATGAAAAGTTCCGTTTTTAAAAAAATGGACAGCTCTGGAAGACATGCAGCATATGTCCCGAACTATACGATTTTTAAACATGAATATAGCGAAGGCTATTGGACAAATGGACAGACACGCGCACAAACGTGTATTATCTTTCTTATTCCTTATTAAAAGTCTGTCTCGGATTTTAGAGTCATACAGGCTGTTATGAATCTGAGCATTGTCCGTGTGCAATCTTAACACACATTTGATTTGCATGCATGGTAGCCTATATTCCTGCATGTGAAGTGAGACACATAACGGGTATACAAAGGCTGCAGTCGATTAAATAGAAAGAGTTGAGTGCAATGTCAACGGATAATGAAACCCTATAGACGTCTCTCTGATACTAATGTGGAAGCAGAAGTTCGTTTCTGCATGCAGTGAATTACAGAACTGTCTTTGTCTGCAGATGAAGACAATGCATAGTCATTCTATAGTAGTGCTGCTGCGAGTGAAACTATAGACTGAGTTTGATGTCTGCTGAAGACGAGACTCGGCATTTCACACACTGGTCGATTTAGAATAGGAAAATGAGGATATGGATAATTTGAATATGTAGTAAACATATACGATGAGGAATTGGAAAAGGAAAGTTTAAGAAGGAAACTTAACGAAGAACATAATGTGTAGACCTATAGAAGACTGGAGGATTAGAAGAATCATGATTTGACAGAAAAGACAAATAATGGAAGTGACGAGAAGGAGGAGGAAGAGGACGAGGACGAGGACGAGATGGAAGAGGACTAAAAGGAGGACGAGGAGGATGAGGAGGAGGAGGAGGAGGAGGCCAAGATGGGGTCGTAACCGCATAAGAGAGAATTTGTATCGTGTATTATTGAGGTCCATTGCAAGCGTCCAAGCAACAGGAAAGACCGATGAGAAAGAAAGACGAGGACGAGTCGGGAGAGGAGGAGGACGAGGAGGAAGATAAGGAGGACGAGGAAGACGAAGAAGACGAGGAGAAGGACGAGAAGGAATAGGAGGAGGAAAAGGAGGAGGAGGAGGAAGAGGACGAGGACGAGGAGTAAGAAGAGGAGGAAGAGGAGGAAGAAGAGGAGGAAGAGGAGGAGAACGAGAAGAAAAAATAGAAGGAGGCGGAGGCCGAAGAAGAGGAGGAGAAAAAGGCCGAATAGGCCAAAGAGGAGGAGGAATGAGAAGGGAATGAGGAGGAAGAGGAGGAGGAGGGTGAAGAAAAGCAAGCTAAGGCAAATGCAAGGAAGAAAGGCGACGGAGAGTGAGAGAGAGAGAAAGCGAAATGAAGCCGGCTATCGCTAAATAGGGCGTCGCAGTCTCTTGTGCCCATCCATCTTCATACATTCTTTATCGGACCGACCGACCTGACGGGCTTATGGCTTCTCGCGTCGACCACAAAATACTCCATTTTCCTCGTCACGATCCTCCCTCCCTCCCCCGGTCCTTGTCGGCGCCTCCCATGCATGCATGCATGCATGAACAGTGCATGCATGAACAGTGCATGCATGAACAGTGCATGCATGAACAGTGCATGCATGAACAGTGCATGCATGAACAGTGCATGCATGAACAGTGCATGCATGAACAGTGCATGCATGAACAGTGCATGCATGAACAGTGCATGCAGAGCGAAGGACTGCAGAGAGCATCCGGAAGAACCTTGCATGTATGCATGCATGGTGGATGCATGTACATGTGGAAAGAGGAGGTGTGGAGGGAACATGTGCGTGGTGAAGAACAAGTGCTGGGCTTTTTTCGTTTGTCAGTGGCAAATGTATAATAGACTATACTATTATGCATGTGCAGTCTATCTGTAACTACCTGAAATAATTATTATCGCAATTTGTTATAACATAATGATAGGCCTACATTATTACTTCTGAATAAATATGGTGCACCCAAACCATCAATCGATGACGCTTCAATTCTTGGTCCAGTATTATGGGGTTTTTTTGTCTCTCTGCACAGTATACACATGAAAATTTTGTGGGAAAATAACAGCAGTATAATTTAATTTTATAAGTTAATTTATGTATATAGACTACATGTATATTCGTTTAATCAGAAATCAGATTGACAAGCCGCAATACGGTTTTCAAGATGAAGAGAAAAGTAGTTTTAAAAAATTAGTTTGTTATTATAATTGTTCACGGGTTACTTTTATTTCTTAATTTTTATGTGAACCTGGTGCACGTGCAATGAGGACTTTGTTAAGATGTCCTATGAAAGGCGAGGGGTTAGAACCAAAAACCCACCCGCCAATTCTCACCCTGAGTCCGTTTGTTTGTCTTCGTCTGTGTGTGTGTATGTGTGTGTCTTTTAATCTGTCTTTGTGTCAGACCGTGTATATATGCTGTCTGGGTGTCTGTCTATCCTTCTGTCTGTCCGTCCGTCCGTCCGCTTGTCCGTCCGTCTGTCTGTCTGACTGTCCGTCCGTCCGTCCGCTTGTCCGTCCGTCTGTCTGTCTGTCCTTCTGTCTGTCCGTCCGTCCGTCCGCTTGTCCGTCCGTCTGTCTGTCTGTCTGACTGTCCGTCCGTCCGTCCGCTTGTCCGTCCGTCTGTCTGTCTGTCCTTCTGTCTGTCCGTCCGTCCGTCCGTCTGTCCGTCCGTCTGTCTGTCTGACTGTCTGTCCGTCCGTCAGTCTGTCCGTCAGTCTGTCTGTCAGTCTGTCTGTCTGTCAGTCTGTCTGTCTGTCTGTCCGTCTGTCCGTCTGTCCGTCTGTCTGTCCTTGAATTGGTCAAATGCATGCACACGGCTAAAGAAACTCATCGACAATCAGCGAACTATAGTTTGAACAGGAGCGTCTGCAGTAACAATTGATCATTGACTGCATCCCGATTAATTTGGTGCACTAGCTCCTCCATCATATATACACTGTATATAATGCATTTACTGTATTTGTTATATATATATTATGTATTATGTATTTACTGTATTTGTTATTAATGCTTATAATATATATAATTATATATATAACATTGTATTTATATAATTATACAGGCATATATAGAAGAATTAATTGAAACGATGGTTCTAAATAAGTCGAATTCTGCTCTATAACGTAGCACTGCATAAATGAATCATTTGTGATCGTGGTTGTTGTGGCTGCAAGGATGAGATTGGCACTTGCTCTGATTATTTATGGCTTTCTAATCAGACGAATTGAAGCCATGCAAATCAATCAGCTGCTCTCTTGCATTAGCCACCACAGAGCCAGCTGGCTTAATAAGATGGCCGTCTATATACATGCTGGTGTAAATGGTGTTTCTAAAGGACCTCATCCATGCGCTTATATAGACAGTTAATTCATCCAATCCGTGCCTATAGCACGGCGGCATCCATGCATGCATGGGTCTGTGGCATTCAATCACTGACATTAGTTCATTAGCACTTACTTGATGCTCTGTGTATGCCATTGAATGGGTCTTAATCAGGGATGGGGATTCAGTTCCACGTAATCAACACCATTAATCTCGTATGTATGTACATGCAGCAAGGCGTTATATAGCTCTAGACAATCATGGAATTTGATTCTGTTGTTGCATATAAGACATATACGATATACTTAGAAATAATAATTATACATTTACGGTTTGCATTTGTGTGTGTTGAACACTGTGCAAACTCAAACTGTATAAAAATTAACAATATTACCATAGATAAATCGCATCACTATAGGGTCTATTATATCTCGAGATTTATGTACAATACCCAAAGCGGCAAAGTTGCGAGAACCATATATTTTAGGCATATACATGTAAATGGCCATGCAGCATTCCAGTAATTTCATGAAACACCTGGAAGCACCTGGAAACGCATCTAATATAGGTCCATACTCCATAATAGGTGGCGAAAAAATCTGATTGGCACTTATACACAGACATCCGGAAATTCCATGCATCAACAAATTTCCATGCGACGCTTTGACTACAGATCATAGCAGATGCTTGCAATATAGAGAGCAATGTTCGGTCTTCAATGATGCAGCATGCATGCTCTGTTTGCAGCAATGGGCCATTTATATAATAGTGGGATGACGTAATAGAGACCTTAAAAAATAAAGGCTGAAACCATGCATCCATGGGTTAAAATTAATCACTGCGATGAACTTTCAGTCCGAGATTGAGGTCTTGACCAAAGGCAGAACCCGCTAAACCTATATATAGTCCAATTCAATAATGTTTAAAAATCCTGAAAGAATTTCAAATCGAAACACAGCCCCAAAATGAATTATTTGCTCTATATAATGTATCGGTGTCTCTTTCTTTCTTTCTCTCTCTCTGTCTGTGTCGCTGTCTCTGTTTCTGTCTCTCTGTCTCTGTCTCTCTTTCTCTCTGACTCTCTCTGTCTCTGTCTTTGTCTTTGTATCTGTATCTGCCTTTGTCCCTGTTCCTGTCTCTGTCCTTGTCTCTCTTCTCTGTCTGTGTCTCTGTCTCTCTCTCTTTGCGAAAGTCTTCCTGGGTCTCTTCCTGTTTTGTCCGGTTTGCTTTATACATGATCTCTTTTCATGCCTGCATGTGTCTCCTCACGCACCTTTTCCGTGTTCCTCTGTCTGCATGCATGTCTTAAAAAATGGAGGTCCATGGTTCACTCTATGGCTTGCTGTACACGTCTGTCTTTAATGCATCCGTCTCTCTGCCTGTCAGTCCGTCTGTCCGTCTAGCAGTTCCTTTATGTTATACCTCTGTGCTCTTCTATATCGATCGTCCGTCCGTCTGTCCATCCGTCCGTCCGTCCGTCTGGTACCCCCCGCTGACGCCGCTAAGAAGTCTCCGGAGCCGATGACTGACCGCTTGACCATCCATCTTCCTGGCGCCGCTTATTAGGTGAGCGCTGACCAGTCGGAGGTCCGGCGGTGGTCAGTCTGGAATTCTCGCGCTGACCTTTTCTCCACACAAGCAGGCAATGCTGCTGCCGATGACCAACTATGGCGCTCAGTCGCATAAATTGGCGCTCACACGCACGCACTGATGCACGCACGCATTTATATCTATTTCTGAGTTTAAAACACGCAGTCGTCGTAATTATTGTCGTCGTTGTCGTCGTTGTAATCATTGTCGTCGTCGTAATCATTGTCGTCGTTGTCGTCGTTGTAATCATTGTCGTCGTTGTAATCATTGGCGTCGTCGTCGTTGTAATCATTGTCGTCGTTGTCGTCGTTGTCGTCGTTGTCGTCGTCGTTGTAATCATTGTCGTCGTTGTCGTCGTCGTTGTTTTTAACCGTCTGTTGTCGTTTTGTTGTTGTCGTCAATAATTCTTGTTGTGAAAATGATTCTCATCATCTCCCAAATTTTGACTGTAATTTCGCCGGTTTCCGGGTCACGAAAGCAAAGGGGAGTTGTTAGGGAAATGGTTATAACTCTGGCAAAAAGAGCACATACATGCATGCGAACTTGAGATAGCTTCCCTCTGCTCCAAAGGCCGACTCAACCTTCCATTCGGCAGATGGCGTTGGTAAAGTGGACAGTATAAGACGTTATAATGACGCTTGCATGCATCATGCCATGCATGGATGCCGACAATCAAATTCAACTATATAATAATTTGTGATCACCCTCATATGAATAACGGCATGGCTGTATTACTGCGCCATATAAATCGTCGTAATTATTATTATTATTATTATTAATTCATATGCTTGAAGGATTATTACAAATTATTGTGATCATTCGACCTATAATTCTGCGGTGCACGTGTGAGTGTGAAATAAAACGGAGATAATATACAAGCAGCCAGCGACGCAAATGGTCAGATCTGTCCGCACTGTGAAAAACAATTAATTTTATGCATGGAGTCTTGAAAATGTGACGCCCTAGCGCTTCATGGACCCGGAGCGTTGCATGCTCATCCGTCAGCTAGGGCTCTTAGTGGGTGGGTCGGTGGTTGGGTGCGTGGACGAGTGAGTGAGTGAGTGAGTGAGTGAGTGAGTGAGTGAGTGAGTGAGTGAGTGAGTGAGTGAGTGAGTGAGTGAGTGAGTGAGTGAGTGAGTGAGTGAGTGAGTGAGTGAGTGACTGAGTGAATGAGTGAGTGAGTGAATGAGTGAGTGAGTGTGAGTGAGTGAGTGAGTGAGTGATTGAGTAAGTGATTGAGTGATTGATTGATTGATTGCTTGATTGCTTGATTGATTGATTGAGTGAGTGAGTGAGTGAGTGAGTGGAAGTGAGTGAGTGAGTGTGAGTGAGTGAGTGAATAGTTGAGTGATTGAGTGAGTGATTGATTGATTGCTTGCTTGATTGATTGATTGAGTGAGTGAGAGAGTGAGTGAGTGAGTGGAAGTGAGTGAGTGAGTGTGAGTGAGTGGTTGAGTGAGTGATTGAGTGAGTGATTGATTGATTGCTTGCTTTATTGATTCATTGATTGCTTGATTGATTGATTGAGTGAGTGAGAGAGTGAGTGAGTGGAAGTGAGTGAGTGAGTGAGTGTGAGTGAGTGGTTGAGTGAGTGATTGAGTGAGTGATTGATTGATTGCTTGCTTTAGTGATTGATTGATTGATTGATTGAGTGAGTGAGTGAGTGAGTGAGTGAGTGGAAGTGAGTGAGTGATTGAGTGAGTGATTGATTGCTTGATTGATTGATTGATTGATTGATTGAGTGTGTGAGTGAATGATTGAGTGAGCGATTGAGTGAGTGAGAGTGTGAGTGTGTGTGAGAGTGATTGAGTGATTGAGTGAGTGATTGAGTGAGTAAGTGATTGAGTGATTGAGCGATTGAGTGAGTGAGTGAGTGAGTGAGTGAGTGAGTGAGAGTGTGAGTGAGTGGTGATGGATAGGACGATTGGTCAGCCATGGCAGTTATATGTGTGGGCCAGTGCATGCTTATGTCCTTATAGCACGTGCTATACTTGAGCTTCAAGCTAATACCGATCATCCACCTGTTGATATCCTACTGATGCAGTCTGTAAGCCTAAGGTATACAATACACACGACGCTTAGTCAATATTTCATATCACAACCAGACTTTGTCGGATGCATGACTCTTCAACGAGCGAGATGGCAGCTGTTGAGGGCAGATCATGCATTAAAAGTCTCGGCGTATATGCATGGTCTATTTATGCAATAAAGGAAGAATCTATTTTAGGTATACGTTGATATATGGTATCAAAAAGCAAAAGTAGAAAATCGGATACGAGTGTTCTGGCATGTCCGTATAGCATCGCGAAAAGAAGAAGGGGCGGGGGAAGCAGAGGAGGCGTGCGCGTGTGTTTAGCTCGACGTGGTATACTTGGTTGTCAGCTTAGCCAGAGAGACACACGCACGCCTACGCACACACGCAGGCAGCCGGACGTTCACGGATAGCCAGCGATACGGACGCAGACAAGGACGCGTGCAGGGGCAGACATCGGCGATGACACTTAAGAAATTACGGCTTCGCATCGTCGTCGTCGTCCTCCTCCTCCTCCTTCTCTCGTATGCATGAGAGCTTCTGTCGGTCGGCGCCACGGAGGCGCTTCACTGAGTCTTCGCTAATTCGTATTTATCCCCGCATCAGTTCGGTCGCTCGGGATGCGTCGTGGACGGGCGGAGGCTGCTGCTGCTGCTGCTGCTGCTGCAGAAAGAGGAGGAGCGCATGCTGCAGGCCTGGCGGTGGTGGTTAGGGGCTTTTAGGTCGGCGGCGGAGGTGGTGGCGGCGGCGGGCATCTGCTCGCCCGCCGCATTAGAAGCGACCGTTTCGATCTATCATTCCGGTTCAATAAAAGTTTCTTCTAATGACGTCGTCGTCTTCGTCGTCCAAGATGGATTCCTTCTTCCATCCGTCAATCGTTCCTTCTTTCCTTCCTTCTTATTTCCATGAGCAGGAATCGTATTATACGTCTAATTTCCCAGCAGCAGCAGCAGCTGCAGCCGAAACAGAGTTTTTAAGCTATTGCGTGAACAGCGTCGTTGTACACGTGCGTGCGCCGCTTGACGTCCGTGTGTACAGTGTACACTGCGCTATATAGACGATAATACGACTGCAGTTCAGGCGCGATATTATGGGAACATTGCTGAGACG
>OX243813.1:23417865-23445365 GCA_945859605.1 Lumbricus rubellus | reverse complement strand
TACATGCACGCATATCGGCACGTTTATGTAGACCTCTATTATAGGCCTATCATACGCATGCATGCATGCATGCATGTATGCATGTATGTGCATATCCGTTTTCACTGAACTTTGCTCTAAATCGATTAATTGGAATCATTGGACCACCGAGACAAAATACCAAAAAGTATTACATTTGCCGAAAGACATTTTCCTTTCTTATTTTTTAATGAAATATTTTCTTGTTTTGTTGTCCTTCCGTGGTTATCTTTATCATCGAATATCCGTGTTAAATTATAAAATTTTAAGCTACCGCAGCAAAACAAATTGCAGAGGCATCAAACTGAACGAAAATGCATTGGTACTTCAGAGTCAAAATAATAAGAACAAGTTTTACCGATTAATCGGACGGAATCTGGAATCGGCAAAAAGACAGACCAGACAATGGCATAAGATACCATTCGGTCCATCATCTCCAACCTACTTGCATGTATGACGAATCGATGCGTGTGGAATATGGATACGCAACAATAATATAATTAATTCTTTGGATTCATTCCAAACTTCGGACCAGCCAATAGTAGTTGAAAGTAACTGCAGAAGTCTGGTAGAAGAGGTTTATGTCTTTATGGGAAATGGCCGCCGACGTTTTAAACCAGAATTACCAGCTGCAATAATCAGACTCATGATATTTCTCTATTTCAACTGTCAATTTATATAGCGCCTTTTTCGTAATCGGAATACAATTTTTCTCGCATGCAGGACAGTTGCGTTTAGTGTCGCTGAGTCGGAGACGGATCTGCTGATGTGCCAGAAAAATCGATTGGTCTTCATTTTCGGACTTTGTTTTTTCCCGCATAATATTACGCCATCACAAGATTGACGGAGAAGCGGAGGATATAATAGTTTCAATTGGATGGTGATCGAAAGAAACCGAATCGCGCGGTTGGAGGATGTCTGTCAGACACGTAACGGTTCAATTAATTATAAACAGAGGAGAGCAAGAAAAAGGCAGAGAAGGCGGAGAAAGAGGAGTAGGAGAAGGAATTGAAAAAAATATAGGCCTAGGAAGCAAATGAAATCCTTTTACAGTTCGTCCAATGAGAAGCCAAAATTAATCATCTTAAAACTATCGAAACAGTGCTATAGCGCTCTTCTGTTTATAGCAGAATCTTAAAAATCAAATTGAAAAACATTTGCCATAAATATGAAATTGAAATTTTTAACCTAATTATATTTTCATATAATAGGCTACTTGTATTAATTTTTGCAACAAGTTGCTAAATTTAAATAAGCAGGCAATTGATTTATCACAGATATAAATTGACTATTATATAATTATGAGCATGGGCTATATATATATATATATATGTATATATATATATATGGCATGTGTACTTGCATGAACTATAAATATTATACATGCACTACATATATACACACGTGAACAATAGGCTATATATAAATGTGTGTGTGTATGTATGTGGACTATTTCTATAGGCTACATACGCAGACTATATATATATATATATATATATATATATATATATATATTTATGTGTGAATTTAATGAGACTATATATATATAAATTATATATGTATATATAAATTCTTTATATAATTATAATTTATATATATATAATTTATATAGGCCTACATATATACTGATGACTTTCCGCAAGTCATTTTTGCACGACAATATCATACCCTGATTGCAGACTACAGGTATGCAGATAAGGTGTATCTTCTTATTTAAAGTCCGGAGGTCAGTGAGGTTTGTCAGGATTTACGATGACATCGAAATCAATCTGACATCAGAAACAGAAAGATTTACATGTACGTCTCGCAATGCACAGAATCCTCGCGTAAGTCATTTTCATCGTTCAAAAGGTCGTCAGGAACGAACGTATATAACTGCCATCAAACGCATCCATGATATAATATATATATATATATATAATTTATATATATCATATATCCATGATATAATATATCATATGCATCTCGTGTTTAAACCGATATTCAATTCTAATCGATATGCATGCGTATCAAGACAAATAATATTTAGCCTTTAAGGAAGCCTTTTTCGACCTGATTTTGTTAATAGGCGATGTGTAACTTTTTTCTTACTTTGTGCATCGCATATTAACTGCAAAAGGTAGAATAGATTTTCTTGGATAGGCCTATTCATCCGTAATGACACATTTCGTTATTCAAATAATGTATTTATATATGTATATTATATAATATATATATATATATATAATTTATATAATTATGTCTTATATGTTTGGTGCGTTTTATTGCCTACATGTAAACGTTTATGTAGACATCGAATGGACGAAATCACAAGATTGCATATCGATCTATAATACATTTGTATGTATTATATATATATATATATATATATATATTATAATATATATATATAATATGCATGAATGTATGTGTGTGCATAATTTATGTACAATGCATATACAAACATGTATAGTTCTATATATATATATATATATATATATATAGTATTTATAAAACTGCTACGGCTACTGCTACTGCTGCTGCTGCTGCTGCTACTGGTACTACTAGGCCTACTACTACTAGGCCTACTATTATTATTATTATTACTATAGGCCTATTATTATTATTTCTATCACTATTATTATTAAAGTCATTGTTAATGTATTGCTAATACTATTTTTACTTATTTATTATGCACTAGCTGAACCCGGCCACGCGTTGCTGTGGCTGAAAAGAGGCTCCCCTCCCCCTCCCCCTTCCCCTTCCCCTCCCCTTCCCCTCCTCCTCGCTCGCCCTCCCCCTCCTTTCTTCGACCCTCCCCTTCCCCCTCGACCTCGACCTCCCCTTCCCCTCCCATCGACCTCCACCTCCCCTCCCCCTCCGCTCCCTCCCCATCCTCTTCGTCCCGCTCCCTCCGCTCCTTTCCTCCGTCACGCCGTGAAGGCCGCTTTGGGGAAAGGCCTCCCCTCCCCTACCCCTCCCCCTCGACCTCCACCTCCCCTCCCCCTCCGCTCCCTCCCCACCGTCTTCGTCCCGCTCCCTCCTCTTCTTTCCTCCGTCACACCGTGAAGGCCGCTTTGGGGGAGGCCGCGAATCGCTTATGACGTCACAGGACGCGACATCATTGATGTTTCGTCTGCTGTGTTTGGAGACAGCGTTTAGCCGTGTTGGACGTGTTGAATTTGTAAATGGCGGACGAACGGATTGCAAAGTTCACTTTTTGTGGAAACGATTGCGTTTTTTGAGGTGAAAAAATCTTAAGACACGGTGCTATTTGAATGGAAGGTTTTGGTAAATTTTCACAACAATCGGTGCGTAGCTTTCGGCGTGGTGTTAACAGGAACTATTGGAAAGTTTCATTTTTATATATATAGATTACATTGTGTAAAATACAATGTGTATGCATGTGGATTGTAGGCTAATACACGGCTGATACACTTTGAAAGCGAATGAGGTTCAACATTATTTTATCAACGTTTGAGCAAAAGATGGCTTTTGTTTTGATGATGCATATACAATGCATATACATATACAATGCATATGCATATACTCCAGGAATAATTAATTGCCAGACGAAATGTCGTTAATTCATTTCATATAATACAAGCAACGTTTAGCAATTATCAAGAATTCTAAAGCTTCATCATTTTAAATAATTGAAGACGCCATATATAAATATAAATATATATATATGTTTATATATATATATATTTATTTGTTTATATATATGTTTATATATATAGTACATGTAATTATAGTCCACCAGGAACCTCAAAAATTTCTTAAAATACCGATAGGAACTTTTACAACAATTATTGGCAACAATATATTAGATTTTGGCCGTATAAGCTTACGTCACTGGAAGACTTTGACAGAATTATTGGTTATGAGTGATGTAGACCTTAAGAAATATTATTTAATCACCGATGCACGAATGAAAAACAAGATTGACATCGAGTTTCTTGTAATTCTCTTAATTTGCACATAAATTTTAGCACATGCATGTAATTAGCGTAGATGAAGATGCAGATAAGTATTATAGCGTCATGAGCATAATCAACATCAGCAGCGTCGTCACCATTATCTTTGCAGAAGATGGGCTAGTAACAGCGTGATCAACAATACATTAAAAACACATGATGACCCATAAATTAAGGTGTTCATCCTGTAAACGCTATGTGATGGGTTTCCAGTATCCTCAGTAGTCTATATGCATGTGATAACTTGGCAGGTATGCCCTAATAATATTCATCTTCGGTTGGCAAAAACTCAGTATGTATACAATTGCAATTCATAGTATGAACGGATGATAACAAGTTATTACAGGTGTCGAATTCAACTGTTTGGCAACCATGCAGGGTAGGGTGTCCCACCAAAACATTTTTCTTGAAATTCTTAGGTCTCACCAGTCACAAAGTTTCATGTGGAGATGATAATATTTGTGTAATTTTTTGGAATTTTTAAAATAATTTTTAGGGGTCCCCCTAGGAGCCCCAAATTTTAAGTATAGGGTACAATGATATTCGTGTGCAAATATTTCAATATATGAGGTAACGTCATTCAAACCACATATATTTTGGTGCTTTTGCACAAAATATGATTTGTCCTACAATGTAGTTGCTCAAAAATTTTATGGTGTATTGTTCTCAGACTGGTTTTTGCAGTTACTTTACTGAAATTTGACAAAATTGATGTATGCACTGACTTTCATATATTATTAGAGTTTGGAATATTATCTAACCATTATTGACTACTATGATAATCCAACCAGTTATTAAGATCATAGTTTACTTTGAGATGGCACATTGGTACACAGTACCACAGTACCAAATGTGAAATAGTCACACGTTTGGTCTGGTAGTACACTACATGTGAAGAAGTGACTCAAGTGAGTCATGGTTGGAATTTGGGAAGTCCTTTCGGTGTTTTTCAACAGCTTGCAATAAGAACTGTTTTTCATTTGTTGCAGCATTAAATGTCTGTATAATTATGCGATTTCCCAGATGGTCAAGTAGCAGCAGGACTCTCTAGAAGCTGTCGTCAATACCGGTAGTCTGGAAATAGCTTTGAGAGCTCTGGTAAAGTTTTGAAAAAAACTTGACCAAGCGAGATCCGAGTTCGGGGTCATGTGGAGTATGAGATTTGCTTTCTTGAGAGGTGTTAAGAAATCGGAAAATAATACAAGAGTTGCATGGTCTGAACTGAAGTACCAAGAATGGCATTGCATTGCTTTAAGTGCAGCAATACTGAGACCAGGATAATCGTATAGCCTATTTATCGATAATCTGACTAACAGGATGTAATTAAATGAAACATCAGCTGCAGATCAGACGTACGCCAGGATTGGATGCAGGCTTACACTTATACCACAAAAATGGTTAAAACGTTTTAATACATGCGAATCATTATCTGTTAAACAGATGACAGTCTCGTTTCCATATAACAGTAACTACACTTTTATTGAGTATTAATATAACGGCCCGAAGCTATTGCTTCATTTAACTTCCTGTTATTCAGATTATAATCGATAAATATACGATTACCCTGGTCTCAGTATTGCTGCACTTAAAGCAATGCAATGCCATTCTTGGTACTTCTACAGTTCAGAGCATGCAACTCTTGCATTATTTTCCGATCTCTTAACACCTCTCAAGAAAGCAAATCTCATACTCCACATGACCCCGAACTCGGATCTCGCTTGGTCAAATTTCTTACAAACTTTACCAGAGCTCTTAAAGCTATTTCCAGACTACCGGCATTGACGACAGCTTCTAGAGAGTCCTGCTGCTACTTGACCATCTGGGAAATCGCATAATTATACAGACATTTAATGCTGCAACAAATGAAAAACAGTTCTTATTGCAAGCTGTTGAAAAACGCCGAAAGGACTTCCCAAATTCCAACCATGACTCACTTGAGTCACTTCTTCACACGCAGTGAACTACTGATTGGACCAAATGTGTGACTATTTCACATTTGGTACTGTGGTACTGTGTACCAATGTGCCATCTCAAAGTGAACTATCTTCTTAATAACTGGCTGGGTTATCACGGTAGTCAATAATGGTTAGATAATATTCCAAACTCTAATAATATATGGAAGTCAGTGCATAATTATATCAATTTTGTCAAATTTCAGTAAAGTAATGCAAAAACCAGTCTGAGAACAATACAGCATAAAAATTTTGAACAATTACATTATAGGACAAATCATATTTTCTGCAAAAGCACTAAAATATATGTGGTTTGAATGACGTTACATCATATAATTATTGCAATATTTGCACACGAATATCATTGTACCCTATACTTAAAATTTGGGGCTCCTAGGGGGACCCCTAAAAATTGTTTTTAAAATTCCAAAAAATTACACAAATATTATCATCTCCATATGAAACTTTGTGACTGGTGAGACCTAAGAATTTCAAGAAAAAGTTTTGGTGGGACACCCTAATGCAGGGCGTCCATAACGTCATACCTTTCAGTTTACCAACGCCATCTGCCGAATGGAAGGCTGAGTGCACTTTTTCGGAGCGTAACGTGAAGCGACCCTGCATCCGGGCTCTTCTTGCAACAGTGTTTGCCATATTACTTTCAACACCCCCCCCCCGTCTTTGTGGAATTATTTCTGCACAATAATTGCTCTGTGCAATCGATGCTCTCATGTTGTAGTATGGTCTCGTGTGCTGTTATCGTGATGCTTTGTATGTTGTGTACTTGTACATTTTCACACGCATATATATAATATACTATATACTGTATATATATAATATACTATTATAGAGTCCAAGACACAATCTTGCAGCTTGCTAACATTCTATACTCAATAAGTGTGTAATTTGTGTTGTTCGTATATATATATATATATATATATATATATATATATATATATATATATATATATATATGCACAACACAAATTACACACTTATTGAGTCACAAGAAGACACACATAAATATACATATATATAATACATACATATGTACATACATGCATACATGCGTGCATGCAGTGTACAGGCTGAGCATGTCATTAAACATCGTTAACAGAACATTAGAGGTAAGTCCTCAGGTTTAAGGGACAGTAGAAGAGTTTCCAAAATGATTAGCTATGTTCCAGATGGAATTAGGCGTGTACCAGAGACAACAACATACTTTCCAACAGATGCACAACGAAGACAGAAGATCGGCCTTTAACGTAGGAGCTAAGAGGTGTAACCATGGAAGATAAATGGTATAGCAGATGACATGCACGTGCGCTTTGTAATGAAACGTGTATTACATGTATAATACAGCTTCAAGCGTATGCCCTCACATACTGAAAGCCAGTGAAGAAAAATAGGTAGGCTATGATGATCTAGGTGCTATAGAGTCCAAGACACAATCTTGCAGCTTGCTACATTAGTCTATAGATATATTTAGAGGAAGCATGCAGCCTATATACAAAAGCCCTACATTCACGTATAGACCATTGATTACGGATTATAGAGGGCCATTAGTATAATTTATAGCCTATATAGTGAGAACGAGGTTGTGTATCGACATTCTCAACAATGTTGAATAATCGGTAGTATAATAATGTTGGATCTTTCTGTAAAATAAGTACTTAAAACAACAAAGTTTTAAGCTATTTTGAGTTTAGTTAGAAAATGTTGCGAATTTGTATATACTGCATATATGTATATATATAGGCCTATATAATATATAAATATATATATTTACGTATTGATCAGGAATACCAACTGAGTTACTGTTTTGCAATTTACTTTCTTATCCGTAAAGAGAGAAATATCGTTGACTACTGCAGCATAATAATTATCCTGCATGCACGCAGTTGTCCGTTTTACGATCTCTTTCGCGTAATGGGCGGACTCTAGCGAGCGTAAATGAAGCGAACGCTCAACGCGTGTATTCAACCGATAGACGAATCTGCAGAGGCAGGCGGTCTTCTATCGCATCGGCTGAGTCTCGCCCTTATATCCGATTTAGGCTCAGCCTAGCTGGCTCAAGAATATAAATGGGAAGTTTTGTAGTAGTAGCGCTATATAAATGACCACTAAAGAGTCCTAATGAATGATTTCATAGAAGTGATATTTGATTACAAGTGTTGTTTCTACACAATTATACACGTAGTTTTCATCAAGGGGCGAGGAAGTCACTGGTACTGAGTTTTGATGAGAACAATACAACACTGTACTTCACCAACTCCATGGCAACTGGAAGTCAAGAGAGAAGGGAAGCCAGTGAGTGGCTTTTGACTTTATATAGCGCCCATGCACTCAACAGTGGAGTTACGCGTAACTGCGTTCAGCTAAAGCCTTAACCGTTTGATGCGTATAGGTCAAACTCCCTTGCTTTTTATAAGTCGCTGAAATCCCGCTTTTAAAACAGTGACTGGGCTGGGAGCGCCCCTGAGTAGGTCTCTTTAAGTGGCACTATATAAATTCTCTGAATGAATGAATGAACGACATAGGCATGCATGTACAAATTCTTTATGTCAGGAGGGGTTGGCATAAGTTTGCCTTTTTCCTCCCCCCCCCCCACTCAAAGCCAATCTTTCAGATGCAGAGCGATGCCAACACTGACCCTCAGTCCAATCCATCAATCGACCCAGTGGCGCACCTAGGGGGGTGCTGGGGGGTGCTTGAGCACCCCCCAGGGCTCAAAAGGTGACCCACGCAATTTTTCCAAATCCGATGAGTTTTTTGTGGGTGAGGGTGGGGGGGGGGGTAGGGGATCTTTCGGCATTTCAGTCTTTCAGATTATCGGTACACAATCAAGCAAGTTCCTTCAATTTTCTGTATTATAATCTTAGTCAAATTCGTGGTTCATAAAGCACTAGATTTCAGTGTTTAGCTGGTCTACTTGAGTTTGTTTTGGTCTCGAGAATTTGTCTAGTGATCAATTAAAAGCATCAATAGCGATACGCCTGTGCCTTTACATTACAGTGTCTCACCAATTTATTGATAATATGTTACGACTTAATTGATAGTACCGTGTGTGCTATTTTATTTGGGCCTATAGTTATTGTTTTCCTTCAAATATATAAAGTCAGCTATGTTTGATCTAGAAATTTTCTGCGGCGAAAGCGTCCAGAAATGATTTTTCACCCAGAATATTTGACAAAATTATAGTAGTTTTTAGTTGCTGTTTATTAGATTGAATTACATAAACTGCCATATAATAGGCCTACCATGATCTTATTTCATACTAGGGTAACTAGGCCTATATTATAATGTGCACAACTTACTGTCATGGCGGATATTTAGGGCGATAGGGAAGAAGTAGCCTAAGTAACCTGTGAGGCAACAGTCGCAACAGTCTGAACTTCTGAAGTTTTAAACCCCCAAAGTTTGTGGTAAGGAGGCGGAGA
This sequence comes from Lumbricus rubellus, assembly GCA_945859605.1. Classification (NCBI taxonomy): domain Eukaryota; kingdom Metazoa; phylum Annelida; class Clitellata; order Crassiclitellata; family Lumbricidae; genus Lumbricus; species Lumbricus rubellus. Next base: position 23,435,996 of record OX243813.1, on the reverse strand, counting down.
TACTTATATCCCCAATATGTCATAAATATTTCATAAATATTATTATAAATTTCTGCAGTGTAATCCACTCTTTATCCATAATGAACAATTTTGTTACGACAACAAGCTAAAATGCTGTCATTACAGCATGTGTAAATAAAAATTCTTCTACGATGGAAGGGGCATTAATTGAAATCTTATAATTATAACGTCTCTGAGCACTAAAATCATGAGTTTGTTTGTAAAAATGACAGCTTTAAAAGTCACGGTGCACTGTGCATTGTGCAAATCACAAAAATTTTAAGTAATTGCGAGGCAACGCTCTAAAATTTTAAAGTAGGCTAAATTTAAAATTTATAAAATCTATGACTATCAGCATTGAAAATGAGCAATTGTATTAAGATGACAGCTTAAAGGCCTACCATTAAAGTATGGAAATTAAAAAATTAAGCAATGGAGAGTGGCATTGAAGTCTTACACCATGTCTTTCAGCAATGATATGTTAAATTTTGTTAAAATGACGGCCTAAAATGATACTACTGCAGTGTGGAAATAAAAATTCTGTGCTGAGGAGGAAGCCCATCCCCCTACTCAAACCCCTTTCCCTGCTAGGCCTATGTTGAAATCTGAAATCATTCTTTTTTATCAGCACTGAATTAATAGAGCTATTTTGCTAAGTTGACATCTTAAAATGGTAGCATAATAAACGTGGAAACTCAATTTTTTTATATAATTGTGAGCATATTCGTTGAATATTAAACCACTCCTACCAGCACTGAAAAATAGTATAGGCCTATATAGCAATTTTTGCTTTAGACGACAGCTTAAAATGCTGCCATTGCAGTGTGGAAATTAGAAACTTTCTGATGTGAAGGGGCACATCACCTCCCAAAGCTACTGCCCTCTCAGCGCCACGTGCTGTGGAGATATTTCGTCGGATGCTCGATTTTCACTAGAAAAAAACCTCGATTCCCACAGAAGGGACTTGATAAAACACTGGTTATTGGGGGGGGCGGAGGGGCTAGAGTAAACACTTGTTATTAATTCCGCCAAGACATTTGTCATATCTAAACAAATCGAAAAGGGCATTTTTGAAGTCCTAAACCGTGCTTTTCAGAAGTGTTCATGACTAGCTTGCCTATAGATAGGCCTACAGCTGTCAAACAAGAGCCTGAAACGCGCTCTAGCTGATGTCAAAAGTTTAAAAAATACGTTGGTTTCTGGGGCTGCGCCCCAGACCCCGCTGGGGGAAAGCTTACGACGCTCCCCCAGGCCCCCTAGTCAGTATTGACCTCGTAGGCCTACCCTCGGTACTCGCTGCTTTGCATCTTCGGCGTTTACAATAAAAATTCTGAGCACCCCCCAGGAAAATTTTCTGGTTGCGCCCCTGAATCGACCATAGATCACGAAGGGGGAGAAAGGCATCGTCCCCCAAATTATCAAACTTGACCGCCTGCATGTGTGCATGTATACGTCATTGGCATAATTATTCATGACGTGATTTGTTTTAACCGTTGGCATGCATCGACCCGCGACACAGCCTCTGACCTTGCACGACCTTGCTCCGTGGGATGCTGCAGCAGGCAAGCGGACCTAGCGACCGACCAACCGACCAGGCGAACCTTCAAGGTCTGACCCGTGCCATCAGCTGCTCCCAAAGAATTCAGGGGATCATGGAGCACAGCAGGGCAGGCAATGCGTTGGCGGTCGGTCGGGCAATGGTCGATGGGTTGGTGCAGCAGCAGCAGCAGAGGCTGATCGTTGCTTCCTCCTCCTGCTGCTGCTGCTGCTGCTCGGCCCCTTGGACGATCGTTACGGTATAGAAGGCACCAAGGCCGAGGCCGATCAGTACGCCGCCGCCGTCGTCGAGCCATTGCCTCCTCCGCCTCCTCCTCCTCCGCCGTGACTTCTCTAATTGGTTACGAACGATTTGCCTATTACGCAGAGGCAGAGGCAGAAGCAGATACAGAGGCAGAGACAGAGGCAGAGACAGAGGCAGAGGCAGAGACAGGGGCAGAGACAGAGGCAGGGCGCCAGTGGAAGAACCGGACGGACGGACGGACGGATGGACGGACGGAGGTGAAGGAGCGAGCAGCAAGCGACCTGCGATGGAGGAGATGGGGAAGAAGAAGAAGAAGGTGCATCGACAAATGGCAGCAGCAGCAGCAGCAACAGCAACGGCAACGGCGTCTGGTTTAGGCTTCTAACTGACAGCGTCAGCCTCAGTTACCGCACTCAGTCTTCAGACGCTATTGGCTTAACGTACGAATCACGTGATCTAAACCCCACTCTCGTTGAAGGCTGACTCGTTCGTATACAAGTCCGTCTGTCTGTCCGTCTGCCTGTCCGCTTACACCTACGAGCCTTGCACCCAGTGCTTCACGTAGACGAGGCCGCGCGCGCCAGCAACCTGACTGCAACGCGCCCGGCGCCGCCCGCCGCATAGAGCTGCAGCGGGGCGAGAGAAGCCTATAGGCGGCGGCGGTTTGCATGGGCCTGTGGTGGTCGGCGAGCGGTGGCGCAAAGGCGGTGCTGTAGGCCTGCTTGGGCCGATAATATATAGAGATATAGAGAATATATATCGAAGTCCTGGCGTCATAATTCATCTCGGCGTTCGCGAGGGCGAAAGCTCGCAGATCTTTTCTCGCCGTCTTTTCCTCGTCGTCACTGCTGGTAACATCGTTAGGCGTTTTACGATCGTAAGATGGTCGCCGTCGTCGTCTTCTATAACCTTCTTCTTCTTCCTCTTCTTCTTCTTCTTCGTTGACTGCTTTCCTCTCCTCCTTCTTCGTCGCCGTCATCGTCGTCGTCGTCTTCTTCTCTTGCTCTTGCGACTACCTCTCCTCTTTCTGCTGTTCCTGTCTGATAATATGATGGTCACCAACGTTGTTGGTCGCGTCCTGGAGTAACAGCGGCGACGGCGGCAGTGGCCTCTCCTCCAGCGCAGGACAGTTTACGACGGATCTGAAGGCGTCCAGGCTCCGCTAGGGACCATCATCGTTGGCTGTGACCGAGAGGAGCGACGGGAGAGGAGCATGGAGACGGAGGAAGCGATGGTGAAAGTCGCAGGGTTCGGATCTAACGGATTGCTATTTTACTTGAGTTAGATCGATATATCCAGGAGGTGCTAAGGAGGAGACTTTAGCAGACAAGTGTTTGGTAGACGTTGGACGACTTCACTATAGAAGACTTGGAACGTGCCTATACAAGACTCGGTGTAATTATAAATAGGGAGATTTAGAAGAGAAAAGGTTTGATGCAGATGAAGGCAGTGGCAGCATCGCATGCAGGAGGAGCTTATAGTTGCTGCGGTTGATTTCGTCGCTATTTCTGCTTCCGTTGGTAAGCGATTTGAATGCACGATGATATAGTTTATCGCATTGTGCATGGGTTCGATTCCCGACGCTGGACTTTTTCTGCAAGTTTTTTTATGGCCAAACCCAGAGATAACGCTATATATTCACGCACGCAGAAGGCGCTTGGAATCTTGCATCGGCATCGACATGGATTTAAGTGGGGAGGTTTTTTTTTGGGGGGGGGGGGTTTCAATTATGTGATCTTTAATTTTTTGCCGTTGTCTGTCGTTTTTTAGCAGAGGGATGAGCTCCTACTTTGTGGACGCCATGAAGTTCCCCGGAGTGGGAGGAGGAACAGGGGGACCAGACGACGAAGCTGACGCCCGCAAGGACTACTTCTACGACTACGGGGTGATGTCTCCTTACGATGGCGGGTGCGGTGGAGGGGGCGGCGGCGGCGGAGGGGGAGCCAAGGCATCCCTTCCATCTCTGCATCACACTAGCGCCGACTGCTGCCCTGTGTCGGGCAGTCGTGGATCGATGTCCAACAGCTGCTATCCGAGACAGGACTGTCGCAGCAGTGGAAAGGCGACCGATATGACCGGGGTCGGCGTCGGAGTGGGAGCCAGTGGCGGTGGCGGCGGCGGTGGAGGGTCGCTGTACGGGCGAAATCTGTCTCCGTCGTCCGTGTCCAGTGCGCCCGCCGGAATTCATAGCCATCATCCACAGCAGCAGCATCAGCAGCAGCAGCAGCATCGCTCCCACCACCAGCAGCCGCAGCAGCCGGAGATGAACGGAACGAGCCCACATCATCGTCAGCATCAGCATCAACATGGCCGCCCTGCAGTGGTTCAGCCGCAGCCGCAGCAGCAGAACTCGACAACATCCTCCGAACACCGGCCGCCGCACAGTATCTTCCATGGTCAGAAGCACCCTTCCTCATCCGGCTCCTCTTCCTCCTCATCCTCTTCGTCCTCCTCCATCACCTCCCAGCAGCCAACCTCAAAGGCGGCGCTTCCTCCTCCTCCGATCGTCAACGGAAGACTTCCTGCCGCCAGCTGCACTGGCTCCCTTCCCCATCCTCCTGCTCCTCCTCCACCAGCTCCTGCTGTCCAGACGGGAACCAGACCGGATCAGGACTCCTCCAAGATGGACGACGACGACTGCGTCTCTCCGAAGTCCGAGGCTCCGGACAGTCCGAAGGCGACCAGCGATGACTCAGTCATGTCCGGAAAGGATTCAACTGACCAGGAGCCGAGCGGAGGAGGTGGAGGAGGCGCGGGTTCGACCCCTGGATCGGCTGCTCCGCCGGCCGCCAATGAGCTGCAGATCTATCCGTGGATGCGAAGAGTTCATTCCGGACATGGTAAGACGACAGTTCCACTGTATGTATACTCTATTGCGTTGTAACTATCTAGAAATGCATGGTAAGACTGTTCCACTGTATTCTGTTGTATTGTATACCTAGAAATGGTAAGACAGTTCCATTGTATCATGTTGCATTGTATCTAGAAATGGTGAGACCGTCCCATTGTATTCTTTGTATTGTATCTAGAAATGGCAAAACCACTCCACTGTATTCTATTGTATTGTATATATACCCATAGATTTGTAAAAGCGCCTTTCACAATATGCATGACTAAGCATAGGCGCTCCCATTGCGAAGACCTATAGAGAGAAGATTTTAAAAAGTTGTTTTTGCGGCAGTGAAAGATGTGTGTGATATAATGAAGAATTAACGTGCTAATGGAGAGAGCTGATTCCATGGAAAGTGCGCGAAAAATGAAGGCAGAAGATTGAATTTTTACATGCATCTAACTCACACATTCATCGTTCATGCTACAAGATTCGGCGCTATATCAACCTAGATATTATGGCAACGCTGCAGTGCATACATTTGCTACAATTATGGTGCATGCTCACTGATTTCGAATTCTTGTGAACTCGTGTGCATGGAATAATGGAATCGTACATTATCGATGGAATTACGTTTGGATTTGAACTTGAAACTTCATTGGCAATGCTCAGTATAGTGATCGATTGCAGTATATTATAATGTACACTCATTACATTACAAAGCAACGAAGTCGTATAATGAATTTTATGCGCTATTTGATATAGCGTATACAGTTTTAGGAGTTTAAGAACATAACATAATCAACTACCCGACCGACCTTTTACATCCATCTATCCACCCATCCATCCGTCCGTACGTCCATGTACTAAATTAAAGTCTATTAAAATTGCATTCGTGAGTCGTATTGGAAAAGAAACTTCCGACACCAATGTACTCATAATTATTGTATCGCACTCGAATACGCACTTAAAAGATTCTCAATCCACCAAGTAATTATTTTCTTCTGCATGCATGTCGTCCATGTGTGTACCGCATGGTTCTCTTTATTCCAAAGACGATTGTCTTATTCTTGATAGATTGCAGTCTGGGCTTTTGGTTGCTCAAGTAGGTGTATATGCATATACAGCGCATGACGTTGGAGGTATATACGCATGCTGCAAGCAGTTATGGGTTACATGAGGTGTATACTATTATAGCACCTGCATGCAGTGAATAAGCTGGTCTCCATGACGTGGCTTTTGTGGGCGCTGAGAAATTCTCGAAGATGTACATTACGAATCTTGAGATGCGTTGCAGAATGTTGGTGGTTTTTGCCCTAGCTGCTGCTGCTGCTGCTGATACTGATGCTGCGCCTGATGCATGCTTGAGGTGGCGATGGTGATGATGATGATGCTGGTGGTAGTGGTGGTGGTTGTGGTGGTTGTGGTGGTGGTTGTGGTGATGGTGGTGGTGGTGGTGGTGGTGGTTGTGGTGATGGTGGTGGTGGTGTATATACACTTGAACGCTTTCGGGGTTCTGGCTATCTGCATGCAGTGGCAAACAGTCGGGCGGTTAAGCAGGTCTTGTATATCAATGGCGCACAGTCCGTCGTCTGTCTGTATAGACTTCTGTGTGCTGCTGTTGTATGTCTGCATGTCTGTCTCCGTTCCATCCGCTGGCAATGATGCTGTTATCTATGCGACGGGCGGCTCAATGCATGCAAGACTCGACCTAAACCTTGAAGTTTAATTGTCTCCCCTAGCATGCACTGCGTCTGTCTGTCTGTCTGTCTCTGTCTGTCTCTGTCTGTCTGTCTGTTTTTGTCTGTCTCTCTATGTATATAAATATGTGTATGTGTGCTTGTATGCATACGATATATATCGTTGTCACACTATTTAGCTCTGCGTTTTGTTTTTCTAGGTTTCTATACAAGTAGTTTATGTCAGTATAACTCTCTCTCTCTCTCTCTCTCTCCTCTTATATGCAGTTTTCTGTGTGTCTGTCTGCGTACGTATCTGTTTTTCTGCCTATTTGTTGACCTACATAGCTGTCTGCCTAGCTCTCGTTTTCTGTTCTGCATGCCTTTACCAGTTTTTGTTTTTGTTCTTTGGCGCCGATGGTTTTCGGAAATGTCCGCTGAGGAGGAAGATTGGCTGTTGGAAGAGCCGCCTTCCGCAGATAAAGAGTTTTGGCTGAACAACACACGAAATGATGGAAACGACCTATATAGCACTATACCACGGATGATTAGTCTGAACTCTATCGACCTCCTCTTATTCCTCTTCCTCCCTGATCCATGCATTCCTCCTCTTCCTTCTCTCCCTTTTTCTTCCTCCTCCTCCTCTTTCTTTCTTATCCATTCCTCCTCGTCCTCCTCTTCCTCCTCTTTCGCCCTGATCCATTCTTTCTCCTCTTCCTCCTCCCTGATCCATTCCTCCTCTTCCACCTCTTCCTTTTCCACTCTTCCACCTATTATTCCACGCCATTCCTTTCCTCTGTACCCTTTTCCCTCTTTGCCTTAATTCGACATCTATAATACAAACCTCGCGTGTCGCCTGCATGGATGTGGGATTGTCTGCACGCCAGCGCTTTGTTATATGGCATTGAGTTTGAAGGCCACAATCAAGGTCAGATACGACAAATGCACTTTTTTGGCACTGAGTTTTTTCTACGCTATAGTCTGAAGCGCAGTTAATGCTGCTGCTGCTGCTGCTGCTGCTGTAGGGTCGCCAACGACGTCCGCGCCGCCGTTGCCTGCAGTAATGAATTAATTTGCTGGACGACGTCCTCCCATTGCAATGGGCGTCGTCGTTCGCTTGAATGCAGAATTCGAAAGCGGGGTAGCATCGAAGGCAAACTGGATGGGGAGTGGGGGGGGGGGTGAGAGGGGTGACGTCCAAGCATCCTTCCATTCGGATCCTTTTTAACTGTTGGCCGACTTCGGATTTTTCGTCTAATTTCAGTCGTTTTGGCGCCATTTTCTCTCGCAAGGTGTATCCCTCCCCGAGTTCCATTTCGTTAACTATAATATATACGAACAGACTCGTCGTTTAGAGGTTGCATGGCTGTATGTATACACACTTGGTTACTTTAAGTTTGCTTGTGACGTTGCTTCCTACGCACTTCCGGTGGCTGTTCTGTGATGTAATTGCAACGATTCGCAGCGTGTGGTCGGGTTCGGCAAGTGCGGTTCCCTGTGGGTGGCCTTGCGAAACAACCAGTTTGGCATGCAGACAAGAATATCAAGGCTGCAGACTGCAGCGGATATAATGCCCAAGAGGTTTCCTGTAAACGTTTTGGCAGGTTCACTTGGGGACAGTTCTGCTTAATTACAGTGGTTTACTTAATCATTTCCTATAAATAGAAGAAAGGTATACAAGTCTAAAACTGCAATGGCACATGACAACAGCTGCAATGCAATATTACAGCAATTTTTTATTGAACAACATGGGGGCCAGAGCAGGAACCCGGGGCCAGAGCAGGGATCCAGAGGCCAGAGCAGGATCTGGGGTCAGAGCAGGGACCCGAGGGCCAGAGCATTGTCATACGACTTCCGTCTATTTCCCTAAAGAAATTTAAGTTCTATTATTATACTGCCATCACATCGAAGTCCTCTGTCTCCCTCTTCCCCTGTTTCTAAAACGAATATACTGTCATAATCTTATATGCTCCTTATTACTGACGGCACTATATATGGCTTGTATCGGGAGCATCTCTGAATAAATGTTGAATTGCAATTGCAAAATTACAAATGCGAATGAACGGAGAAAAATCAGAGACAAGCAAGACATACAGTCGCACAGACAGGCAATGAAAGCTTGGATCAATATAGGTTAGAGAGACTCATGCAGCTCTACACTGGAGACTTAAATAATTCCTCTCGTCTGTCAACCTTCGAGCCTGCCGCTGTCGACAGTATGCATACACTAACACCAATGTATCGCTATTGAATATAGGCCATGACCCCTTCTATTCAGTTTGTGTATTAGAGGTGGATGCCCAATACTTTTTATGTGAGCTGCCTATGCATATAGACCATGTACATGTATCTACTTGTATATAGGACTTTTTGTTTGCTTCGTGTGATTGTTGTTGTTATTATTATTATTATTATTATTATTATTATTATTATTATTATTATTATTATTATTATTATTATTATTATTATTATTATTATTATTATTATTATTATAACTCAATCATTTACTATTATTATTATTATTATTAGTAGTATTATTATTATTATTATTATTATTATTATTATTATTATTATTATTATTATGTCACTCAAACTGGTGGAAAAGTCGCTCAGCTGAATGTCATTCACAGCTCGGGGAGTAGTGGCAATGTCCCGGAGAGGCAGATGGCATTCCCTCGTTGTAGAGCCACCGAGATTCGATGGAAAAGATAAGATGTCTCCATTGGGTCGTGGGTTGCGGCGGTTATTCGGCTTCCCAACTCAGAAATGAATGTTTGTCCTTCACTACACCACGCGCCGCTGGTCTCCAGGGCGACCGTCACAAATGCGTGGGTTCTGGTGATGGTGGCATATTTGACCGACTTCGACGTAGCTGCTCGTTCGGCGGCTTCGCCAGCTACGATGGATGTATGCGGAAGATGCGACATGGCGTAAGTGTCGGGTACTGTCACATCCCATGCCAGGCAACGACCACGTGACCAAGGGATGAGAGTTACGCCATCTGGGCGCTTTCCGTCTTCTCTTAGTAGGCCGAGCGGTTCCTTTTGAGACGGGATTTTCGCCCTGCCAAGAGCTCTCCATATAACGTCATTGATCATGCTGTGTCTTTGGTGTTTCCCGCTTCCTCCTCTGCACACCAATCCATGCAATCCTCTCGCGTCGACATTCCCTCGGCAGAGGTGGCACACATGAGGTTCACAAAGCGACGTTCCTAATCTCACCCCAACTGCTAGACGTATCTCTTCGTCTGAGAGGCGCAGGCCCATTATTATTATTATTATTATTATTATTATTTTTTTTTTTTTTGCCCCGAGGTATACAGGATCCCTCAGGGACTTGCCTATCGCCTAATATAAAATCACAGTCTGGAACGGCCCTATTATTATTATTATTATTATTATTATTATTATTATTATTATTATTATTATTATTATTATTATTATTATTATTATTATTAATTTATATGTGCATACATTGCATGTAAGCTTGCATGTTTAATTTCTAAGAGACTTAATTATATATTATCATCTTCATGCGCTATAATACCTGCATACTTTCTATCACATAATAAATTATCGCATACTGTATTGTGTGCATGGATGCAGTTTATGTGATCCATGCAAACGCATGCAAAGCATGCGTTTGCATTTAACATGTGCTACCTTGCAATGCGTTTGTCGCTGTCCTTCGTGTGTACACGTCAGAGTGAGAATTGTATATGGGCGTTGAGGGGTACAGCCCCCTCCCTCTATGGTCTTTTGTGGGTTACAATAGCAGTCTTCAACGCACACATAAATCACTGTCTAACTCCTTAAGTTATTATTTTTGCTATATTTAATTCTTATACTGGCATACGTGTGTGTGCGTGTTTGTTTATCCATATGTATATATAATTATATTCGTTTATATTATATTCCTTTAATTGAGAAAAACAATCTGATAATAACGCAGAAATCTTAACATGAGTGATAATGAATATAAAGTTCATTTAGATAGTGTTAGAATATGCTAGTAAATATTTTTATATAATGATCGTGGAATGAATTGAGAGTCATCTTTTGGCGGGAGAGTATGCATGTTGTGTGCTCTAGGTCTTAACTGGTGAGAGGAGGGGCGTCGGAGTGGAGGTAGGAGTTGGTGAAGAACATGTATGTTTTGTGTATGTGTGTTCGTACAGATGGTGCGAACGGAGCGGACAGCAAGCGCACGCGCACGTCGTACACCCGTCACCAGACGCTGGAGCTGGAGAAGGAGTTCCACTTCAACCGATACCTGACGCGTCGCCGTCGCATCGAGGTGGCGCACATGTTGAATCTGACGGAGCGACAGATCAAGATCTGGTTCCAGAATCGTCGCATGAAGTGGAAGAAGGACTACAAGATCGCCCACCTCGCTAAGACCCAGCGCGGCCCCGAGGTCCTGCACCAGCAGTCGGGGCTCATGTCCCCGCTGCACGCTCCCCTTGCCCATGCCCACCACTACCTGTAGTGGGCTTAACAGCTGGCGGAGGAGGAGTGGGAGGAGGAGAAGGAGGAGGAAGAGAAAAGGAGGAGGAGTCATGATGATGTCAATCATGTACCGTTCTCTCGTCTCGTAGTCCGTGACTATTCTTCTGTATAGTCATCGGTAAACTTCGGTAGTCGTCGTATGACATCGGCAGTTTTTCGGCTGCCCTCGTGTTATTCAGTCACGCCCATGCGTGCCTCGCCGTGCATGGCGCATGCGCGGGTGGAGCAGCAGCCACTAAAGAATGATGTCTATACTTTAATGTGTCGTGGCTTTTCAGACAGACTCATCATTTTGTGGCTAGGTGTCGCTTTGCTGTAGCCCATTTGCATATTAATGAGTGTTCCGTATTTCTTGTGTACGATTCGTGAGTATTATAGCGCCGCGTGGTTGCCGGGGCGCATATAGGCATTCCGTGCCCGATTTCGTAGCATTGTAAGCCATAACGCTTTTTCATTGGCCGGGTCCAGATTATGAATATTCATAACCAATGACGTGTTTCGTGCCTTCTCGTGCACTGTTGTTGCTGCTGTTGTTGGCATACGGGGAAAATGGCCGATTGCGGTGCGCTTAAAGTTATAAGGAGTTTCCATTCGATAGTGAAGTAATCGAAAGTGTGAAGGTAGACTTCTAATCAGAGCAAAAATAAAATGCAAAGGTTACGCGTTGTTACGTGCGTGTCAGCGAATATGTCATCAACCAACTCATCGCTTCGATAATACGCTGTGATCAACAGCTATAGGCCTATGCGATGCTAGGCGTCTGCTTCGTTGAATCAACCGCCTCCTGCGATACAAAAAATAAAAACTGCGCTACAGAAGTCATAATATTACATTAGATTTAACTAGATTTCATTAGCCTAAATTCGCACCAGTTGAAATTAGTGTTCTACACATTCCCAATTGTAACTTTAAAAGTTCTAGGAGTCTAGGTTTATTCAGTTTTCGTTAACTGTCTCATTTTCCATGCCTACTGTTCGACAATCAGTAATATTTCGAGCTTAAGTACAGTAGTTCATGTCAATCTCAGTTCTAGTGAAAATCATCCTAACTTTTAAACCTATGTGTAGTCTATGCACAATTGCATATAGGCTACTCTTAAATACGTTTTATTAAGATGTGTGACGGTTATCTTCATTCAAATTATTCAAATTTGATTATTTTGAAATTTGAATCTTGAATCAGAACCCTTTGCATCCACGTCCACAGACCTTCTAATTCTACGTTCTGGCATCATGTCAGGAATAGATTTGTATAAACACTTCTGTACAGTTAAAATCTAGGGGGAAAGGTCATTGTCCTCCGATTGGAAGTAATTTACCATGGAGGATGGGAAAAGAAAGAAGGACTGTGGCGTTATGCAGTTCTAAAAATTCCTTAAAACAGCCCTGTAAGAGTGAACGTTACTGCTGAATTGTGAATAGCCTAGGCCTACCAATAAAAGCATTAATATGAATGCAAGTAGCCTTGTGGCTTTATATAATAGAAAGGCATTTGCTAAAAACATCAGTGTTACTTTGTTATCATTGCTCATCAATAAATAATATTATCCTTCTTCAACAATACGGTTGACAGGCCGCAACCTATAGTCTAATCGTCTAAAGACAACTTGTCACGATTTAGACATAGCGAAGTCCCAACATTTACAGCTTGACCCACCTGTCAATTGCTTACGTTTTAAATACAATTATTAAACTAAAATCGGGTGTTTAAATTTTGGGGTGAGGCAGTATAATAATAATTTTCGTCTATTCAACAATCCGGTTGAAAGACCGCATTCGGTTACAGTGTACAATTATGCAGTTGAAACAGTTTGCAGGAACTCATAATTTATTACAGAATACATAAATCTTACCTGCACAGACAGCCTGCAATAGGCTACATGGAGCTAAAAGCAGCTTAATTACAAAGCATATCCGCCCAATAATAAATAACGCAACGCAGCTTTATCCCATTATATGCAAAACTGTTTGGTGTAGGCTATCTATTTATTAAAGCACTTAGAGATCTTAGCAGGTAACTGCCATAGCCTACTAGGCCCAATGGCTGCGAGTTATTAAACACAATAGCCTAAGATTATCGATAAAATTATTGCCAACGCAAGCCACAAAGTCTGTTAAACAAAACGTGCTTAATGATGTCACTGGTTATGAATATTCATAATATGGGATCGGCCAATGAGAAGGCGCATAAGGCTGACAATGCTACTAAATCGGGCACGGAATGCCTATATGCTGCCGGGGCGCTTGCATGCTCGGGCCCTCCCGTGTGCGGCCCATGCATGGCGGCTATTTACCTATTCATGAGTGTTTTGTATTTTTTGTGAAACGCAGTTTAAAAATAATGCCAGAATCCGTTGTCGAATTTGCATATTCACGAGTTCGCGCTTCCTCGCGACGTTTCTATTGGTCGAGGCATCGTAACCATGGCGACGAAGCAGACGAAAATCGTTGTAGCTGCGACCTTTAAAATCTAGGCCAGTAAGGATTTTGTATCTCTGATGTCGTTAGCCATAATTTATAAGCTTATATGCCTAGTTGGCTTGGGCTGTGCAACAGTGTGCACACACGCTGTGTGCATTAACTGCAGCTATTTATGGCACAGAACCTATCTATTACTTTGGACCGGGTGTGAAATTTTTGACTGGCCGACGACGTTTTCCAATGATTAACACATTGACATTCCCATCGCATCAAAGAAATCATTTAAACTTTAAACTCACTGAATAATGTTCGAAAATTATTCATCTCTACGGTTTCGTCTGTCGAAATATCAAAAATTTTAATAGGAATTTTTCACGTTGGATGGGCACAAAATTGAAATAAATGGTCTAGCACTGCCTGCATTGACACAAGTTGCACCAAAATTTCGAAATAAGAAAATGTCGGACCCCTCAGATCGAAACGTTTGGGGTAAAATTATTGGACGATCTCTAGCACCACGGTCATAGGCGTACGAGGCGGGGGTCCAGAGAGGGCAAATGCCCCCCACAAATGTTGGGCAAGTCTGGTTTTTCGGGCAAGCAGACCCCGAAAAACAGTGTTAAAAACTAAAAAGAGTATTTTCACGACCTTTCAACCCGATGACTAAAAAAAGGTCGTCAACTTTTTTGGTCTGGGAAAAATTTCAACCCACGAAGTCATTTATTCCGGATTTACTTTTCGGGCAGAATTTAAATCTTGACCCCCCCCCAACTTCTGAAATCTCCCGTACGCCTATGAAGTCTAAGTAGTCGACCATTTTTCTTCGCACGGATTCTGGACTCAACGATCTGATTCTTTAATACTCGCGTGTACGTGTGTTTTAACGTATATGCATCGTGCACTCTGCATACGGGGCATTTTACAATTTACAGCACCTGGTGGAAAAATTGCATATAATTCATATATACATATGTAAACTTAATTATATATGTATGCTCATGTTTTGTGCTTATTGTGTATCGATGTAGTTTGAAATCGTGGTCACACGCAGACACGTATAACCCGAACGAGCTGGCTGCTTAATTTCAGATGGAAGACTGCGGCCAGTTCAGCCAGACTGCAAGGCGCACGCATGCGTGGTAACATTGATGACAGGAGCGCATCCTATTCTATCATTATTATTATTAATATTGCGTCGTCGTAGTGTGTCTCTCTCTGTCTCTGTAGCTATCATATGATGCTTGATTGTGCATGCATTATGATGATGATGGTAATTATTCTTGTAATCAGTAGAGACTGATGTTTGTTGCTGCGCACTACCGAGTGTGCGCGAGTGTGTATTGCTCGAATGTTCCGCCATTACAGTTCTGGTTTAAGGGGTAAACTAAACGAAATAGGGTAAACGTATTTACGAAGTACTGTAGTGTTGAGCTGTGTTATTATTGACGAAAGGGTAAGCCTTCTATTGGCCGCGTTTTTTGTCGCGTTTTTTTCGTTTTCAATGAGTTTTTAAGCAATGCGCTTGCCGTGAAATTTTATTGGACTTTTACTCTGGAGATCAAATCTCATTTTAATTACAGAATGATGACATTGACAACAAATCTTCTATATTATGAAGGCGTTATTCCGAACACTGGTGCGTGGAATCGTCAGTGTATTTGGAGCCAATTTGTATAGCGCATTTGTTCGCCTTTCCATGGCGCGGACTAGCGTGGGTAAATAACTGGGTAAAACATATATATATACATACATTGTCTGCAATAACTTGTTTTTTGTGCATCTTTATGAAGAAGTTTTTGTTACAAATGTTGTAATTTCAGTTGTTTTATAATGTTCCTTGCAGGAGCCAACTTTTGGTCGCTACTTTCGAGGGATCTGCCGCAAAATCTGCCGCAATATCCTCCCCTCCCCCATCCTGCACAGCAGTAACTATCCAGCTCAGGTGAACCATGAGCAGTCGCCCACCCATCTATACCCATCTGCTGTCATGCAGCCTCATTCGAAAGGCCTTGTGTGCTTGTTGCGACATCTGCCACCAACATGCAGCCGAGCCGATTCTGATAACCGTATATAATATCTCCTCCTTTTGTAGAACTGATTCACAAGCACTTCCTTGCACCTTGGTCGTATTATCACAAAAGCGTCGCTACATCATGACGAGTCTTTTCGCATCTACAGCACTCCGTTGGCCTCTATCATGTTATAGTCTATACATACGGCGCAGCAGCAGCAGCAGCAGCAGCAGCAGCTGCTACACTTCGACAATCATCCATCTGTGGCTTCATTGTTTGTAAGCATCTGTGCCACTTGTTTATTCGTCTATGGACTGCTGCTGCTGCTGTTGCTGATGCTGAGATGCATCTCGTCGCACGCACTTAGCATTAGGCTATGTGTGCACGTCCGCTCCGTTTGATTCTTGCATCTGCCTCTGTCTCTGTCTGTCTGTCTGTCTGTCTGTCTGTCTGTCTGTCTGTCTGTCTGTCTGTCTGTCTGTCTATCTGTCTGTCTGTCTGTCTGTCTGTCTGTCTGTCTCTCTCTCTCTCTCTCTCTCTCTCTCTCTCAACTGAAGCGACTTTCAATGTATTTTTCTCTCGCTGTCTTCGGACGATGATGTCACAGGCGATGCACAATCTCAAAGTTTTCGTGATCGCTTCTTTCATAATTATTATTGTTGTGTAGGTCCACGAAATTCGATCCACATGACCTTCCGACCTTGACCTCAGAGGTCAGGCGCTGCTTGTGCCATTCGGATGAAGGTGGTCCGGTTGCATTTAATTCAGAACCACCATACAAATAATAATATAAATCTCTCCGGAGACTTGCTGTCTTTTTTCCACCTATAACACGTCGTATATCTTCAGAATCTCGCTATTCGACCGCATGGTTAATGACTGCTAAATATAATACAGCGCTATGTACACAATACTCAAGCACATAGCACGAAATTATAAAGCTATGCATAATATACTCATACCAAACCTAAACTATGAACTGTGTAAGTTAAGCCAATGGAGAAGATTTCATCGATGCTTGCAGAGCAAATGGAATGATTGATGATGCTCGTATTTTGTCAGGGCACGATGAGAAACTGGACTTTGAGATGACCCCCTTGACTGCAATTTGAGATGACCCCTTGTCTGCACTTCAACCGACATTCTTTCTATTCCATATTCCAAACGCATTCAGTTCATACTTTGCTATCTCTTTAGGTATGCAACACCCTAAGGCGATAGGACCATTCTCATGTTAAACTTTATCATTATAATATATATTGGATTATATGAACTTTAGTATAATTATAATAATAATAGATGATTAATAAATTATTAATCTTAATTGTTTATATTTATTCATATTTTTTAAATATTGGATCATCGATTTATTATAGTTTGCAAAAGATTATTATTTTCTTATCATTTATTAAACGCAACATTATTATTATTGTTATTATTATTGCTATTATTATTATTAATTTATTATTTATATAAATATTGATTTATTATCATTGCTATTATTATTATTATTAATTCATTATTATTATTATTATTATTATTATTATTATTATTATAGCTATTATTATTAATTTATTGTTATTATTATTGTTAATATTATTATAGCTATTATTATTATTATTATTATTATTATTTCGCTAAAGTGGATTCTTCTGGAACAGATAATACGTCATGATTACAATCATCATCATCGCCTAATTATTTGTGCCCCAAATAAAAAAATTAGCGTTAGTATCAGCTTTAAAAATAATAAAGCCTTCAGAAATTAAAAATCTCAATCCTTGTTATTAATTAGGTTCAACCATTTGTATTGTATATAATGCTAAAAAATAAATAAATAAATTATTACTATAATATGCAAACTTATCTAACAGAATATTATTAACAGACATGCTGTATTTTTTCTTATTTTTTCAAAGGCATACGTGCTTTAAATGGTAAACAGATGGGCTACTTTGTTGTAGTGAGGTATAATTATATCCATTTAGCTGCGAACCAAAAATTACCTACCGTGCGCACCAGTCCCAGACTCCCAGTTTGGGCTTCATGCTATAAAAACTGGTCCATTTCTTTTGATTGACATACGCCTCGTTCTGGCAGACGGCTGTGCTGGCTGTTCCATTTCACTCCCTCCAGACGTCTGTTCTCCCACGAACGGCCTTCCAACAGTTTGAACATTGACCCTCTCGCCTTTCAGGCTCAACGCAGACTTGTAAATTATTGCCGTCTAAAGACGCATATTTATATGCCAAAAACCTATACATGCTTAATATGTATAAAGCCTAATACATATTATACATGTATATATAATATATATGCCATTATGCATATTTATTATATATATATATATATATTTGTGCCATTGCGCATATGCATTATATATGTCTCAAATGCTTGCCTAATAAGTTTATATATGTCAAACACGTATTGCATACTATAGGTGTGCCCATTTTGTGTGCATGCTCTTCGTTTTACGCTTTCGTTTAATCTTAGCAACTGATATACTGGGGTAAATACTCAATGTTGACTTGTTTTGTTCCAAATGTTTTGCATAGCTATTCATACACCCAAAAATGTCAAGATTACGTTTGTACGCCTAATCGCATATGCATATTTATACATATATTATAGTATATAGTACTATATAATTATAGTCGTGTATGTGTATTTCACATGTGCATTACTATATTATGCATATGCGACCAAGTGGATCATTGCGTTGTGCTTTTGTTTTGACGATCTGTTTTAATTGTATTCGTTTTGTGTACGAGGCCGTTAATAGGTCACTCATTCGGTGAGATGGCATTCAGATTCTCAAATGACTGATTCACTGATTGATTGATTTATTGATTGATTGATCAATTTGATTGATTGATTGATG
>OX243813.1:23362909-23415165 GCA_945859605.1 Lumbricus rubellus | reverse complement strand
GGCCGGGTTCAGCTAGTAATAGCAATATAATAACAAAAATAATAATGATGATAACAATTCATTCATTCAATAATTTACATAGCGCATCTTCAAGGGGGGCTACTCAGAAGCGCTTCCGACTTTAGCACGACAAAAAGGACAGGTTTGAGCTTAATAATAAAAAAAAGTTTCAGTAAGAACTTCAAGAAGCAGATATTGTGGGAGCCCATTCCAGACAACTGGGCCGATCACAGAAAGAGATCTATTCTGCATTACTGCAGTCCGTGCGAATGAGACAAAGAGCAGCAATCCATTCTGTGCAGAATGTTCTGTTCTTGCATGCATTCAATGTGCAATTATATAATAAAGAATTGCAATGGCCTAATATATATAGAAACACCTTAGTATACATGGTATACAAGTCTAAGCTTACGCTGAGGCAAAAAACTGATGTCGCTAAAGCATGTCTGTCTGCCATTCTTGCTTAAGGAATTGATCTACTTACTATCTTGCTGAAGAGAGTTCAGTCAGATCGGATTACCAATGACTTCAATTCGCTTAATTGGACCGCATAGCTTCATCGAGGAACCTCGCTTACTTATAGGATTACAGATACGTCGGTTTTTCTGCTTGACAAACGACTTTCTTCAGCGTCTTAAACAGCCAGGGCAGGTCACATTTGAATGAAAATTAAAAGACTAAGCCTAGGAACGCATGAAGAATCGAGCCTTCTCTGTGGTTGGCCCAGTGGTCTGGAATGGCCTTCCTTTAGAGCTAAGCCTGCACTCTGCATGCAGGAACTCTATCAGGATCTATCCTTACCAAACTTAAAGCTTTCTTTTTGGGCGCGCTGGAGTCGGGAGCTCCACTGATCAGTTTCTTGAAGGGGCGCTATATAAATTTTCGAATGAATGAATAATAAAAAATATCTATGCATACATGTATTTTTGCTTAATCGAAATCAGGTTGACAAGCCTCAAAACGGCTAAAACACGAAGTGAAATGTGGTTAAAAAAATACAGTGGATTACTTTGTTCATAGTTCACGTTTGAATGAAACAAAAAGACTGTGAGCGTCAACAGTTTCATCAGCTAGCAGAAGACTGAATGAGAAATTTAATGGAATGGAGATTTACATCTAGCGATTTGTTTTAGTCTACATGTAAACAGACGACAATTATTTGCTAAAACGATTTATTAGATAATTATCAGAACAGATGCTGCTATTTAATGACACAGACGACACAGAAGATCTGCAGGGTGAGACATGTCTTAATCTTCAGAATCAAGTGCTATAACATGAATTATTGCCTAGAAGCATTCATATAATTACAAATGGATGCACACCACATATACACATTCCATATATATTGCCTACATACATTACATTCATGGACACACGCACACTTACGTGCATATCATTATATATAATTATATATATATATATATATATATATATATTTATATTATAATGCATGTATTGCATGTAGACTTGTATGCATGCACGCATGTATGCACATACATACATACATACATACATACATACATACATACATACATACATACATACACACACACATACATACATACATACATACATACATACATACATACATACATACATACATACATACATACATACACACACATACATACATACATACATACATACATACATACATACATACATACATACATACATACATACATACATACATACATACATACATACATACATACATACATACATACATACATACATACATACATACATACATACATACATACATACATACATACATACATACATACATACATACATACATACATACATACATACATACATACATACATACATACTTACATTCATACATACATACATACATAAGTGCTAACTAGGGTCGGATATACAAATATTAGAAAAATTGCTCCCCTATATGGACCACCACACCAACGTCCATCATTCACAATAATTGTCTTCAATTTATTCGGTTTCAGAACCGTTTTCTATGCACACAAACACTTATCTACGAGCGTTCATAATTATACACATACATGCATGCATACACGTGTGCATACATATATGCATCGCTAAGCATTTGTCATTGCTTGCAAAGAATTGCACAAGTAAATCATCATTATTGTTTTTATTATTAATTAATAATATTATTATTATTATTATTGTTGTTGTTGTTGTTGTTGTTGTTGTTGTTGTCGTTGTCGTTGTCGTTGTCTTTGTCGTTATCGTTATCATTATTATTATTGTTTTTATTTTTATTTTTCACCCGAGGTACCTAGGATCCCTCAGGATTTCAAAAAATATTATTATTATTGTTATTATTATTATTATTAGTTGCAGGACTTATAACTATTACTCTCACGAAAATACTAATCAAACACCAAATGCATATACACTGTGCCCCATGAAAAAATGAATAATTCATCCAGAGAAAGACGAGTCAAGGTTAGAACGAGACATTGGCTTTATTTGTGACGTGTGGTAATAAGGGGTATGTTCGGTGCCTTGGAAGGTAATGGGTTCCAATCCACCTCAAGCCGTCTTGTAGGGATCCTGAGCAAGTCCTTCACTCACAATTGCTCATGTGCCTTGGCGTGAAACTCCAATTCAGTGTCCGCGCTGTACTCGGGAGAAAATTAGTGTAGAAGTCTTAAAGGGGCGCTATAACAAGGGTTCTTATATAATATAGACGTACATTTATTGCACGTACAGTACTTGGTGATTCAATTTTTCGACTGTAATACTGCTTTGTACAATAAACAACAATTCAAGTCAAATGTATTCCCGAAAACATTATGCATGCATGATTACATATCTACATGCATAAATATATGTATATATAATATACAAATACTTAGATACACACATACCTACATGTCTACATACACATATGCACGCACACATTCTAATACACACAGATAGATACTAATGCTTTTCGTTGGAGGCCTAACAAAGAGAAGCTGAATGTACAACACATCTACGGACATGGATTTGTTTTACCAACCTTTCTGCATGCAAAGCTTCCGGCATCAATCAACAATCAGACATTAATAACAGCCGTTTATCTTCATCCTCCACTCCTCTTCCTCTACGCTCCTCTTCTTCTTCTTCTCCCCCTTCTTTTTTTTCCTTCTCTTTCTTCTCCTTCTCCTTCTTCTCCTTCTTCTCCTCCTTCTTCTCCTCCTTCTCCTTCTTCTTCTCCTCCTTCTCCTTCTCTTTCTTCTCCTTATTCTTCTTTCCCACTCCTCTTCCGCTTTCGTTTTGCCTTCACTTTCCGCTTTTATGTTCGGCCAACCTTCGTGACCCATTCGATCGGTCCTCCAGAAAAACTTGGACGCTAAATACACAGGAACAACGCCCACAAGTACATTCGAAGCATTTTCCTCTCGTTCACTACCGCTTCTTCGTCTCTTAAGTGGTGAGATGCTGTCGGGGTGGAATCGAAGGACATGGTACCACAGTTACAAACAGCATCATCCTTCTGAAACCTTCTGCAGCAGCAGCAGCTACACAAGAAGCACTGATTTATGGCGAATCTGAGACATATTGATGATGCGCAGCACGTCGTTTGCACCGCATCAACTGCTTTAAGAATACTCAGACTTTACGACGTCACAGCAGATGTACTGGCTTCCACGCACTGTCGCATTGAGCATACGATAACTGGATACATAATTAGACTATAATTGTAGCCTACACATTGAACAAATTGAGAACACTGAACTTCCGTGTAGATAGATATGAATTGACCTTAGAAGACTCATTGTATGTATGTATGTATGTACATATATATACATATATACATATATACATATATATACATATATACATATACATATATAAATATATATACATACATATATATATATATTTATATATATATATATACAAGAGCTGTCGAAAAACGAATCGAGCTGTTGTATCAAGTAAGGATATACCGTATACATTACATTTTGTTTTATATATATACATGTATATGATATACATATAATTATATATATACACACATTATATATATATATTACATATATATATATATTTATATACGAGAAAGCTGAATTATGGATTAGTTAGTATAGGGACGGACTACTGCATCGCCGATATTACACTCTGAAGCCTTGTAAACATTTAAGTCAAGTGGCTACTTCTCTTCGGGTTATATATATATATATATATGCATACTATATATATGCATATGCACCGACATTATATGCTTACGCGTATATAAATAATCTGCATACGTATGTATAAAATGGAGATAAGATGCATATAGTTGCATATTTGTCAATGTGGTTAATCACCGAGATACATGTGTGCATGCATATAATACACAGTTATCAATATGCGCACATATCTGTGAAAATATGATCACGCATAATTGCATAAATATATAAATATGTTTGTATGTACGTATATATATATATATTTCTGTGTGTACATAGGTATGTGTGTGTGTGTGTGTATGTGTGTGTATGTGTGTGTATGTGTTCATATAGTTCGGAGTCTTTTGAATTGATGTGTTGAAGGAGCGAATAAATCAGCTGCCAATGTTTGTATACTAGATCCGGTTATCTGACTTTTGCTCGTTTTCCCTCACATACCCAACACTCCTCCCCACCCCACCCCCACCTCTTAAGCGCCCCTTGAAAACCAACGGACAACTGAACTTACAAAGATCGTCGGAAGTTGAGAGAAATGGAAGTAACACACAGAGGATGACAGACAGACAGACAGACAGACAGACAGACAGACAGACAGACAGACTTTCAAACGGTCGGAGGCGAATTTTACCCTGTACATATCGCAACTTACAGAGAAATGTCAAACATAATTTTATAGACTATAATAGGCCCAAAGTCATAATTATAAGCATGTAGGCCTATACATAATAATATGTTTAGACTAGAAATTCACATTCATGTATGCAAGAGTTGTTATATATATATATATATATATATATATATATAAGTGTATATAAATGTATGCATAAAAATATTATTCACTTGAAATTCACATTCATGTATGCAATAGGTTATCTATATAAATAAAAATGAAACTTTCCAATAGTTCGTCATACAATCACGCCGAAAGTTACGCACCGATTGTTTTGAAAATTTACCAAAACCTTCCATTCCAATAGCACCGTGTCTTAACATTTTTTTCCAGAAAAAAGCCCAATCTATTCCACAAAAAGTGAACTTTGCAATCCGTTCGACCGCCATTTGCAAATTCAACAAAACTGTCAGATTTCAGAAAGTCCCCAAACACACTTCATGTGTTTTTATGTCTGCCAGCGTTCATTTGGGCCTATATGTACAGGTGTGTCCATGTGTAAAAATATTTAATAGATGATGAATAAATTACAAAGACAACTTCACAGCTTTGATCAGAATATGCAAATGAGAATATGCAGATGACACAAAATTATAATATATCGTCCGTTCAGTGAGCATGGAACATGAGCCTTATTACGAATACACATAGTTTCATTTGCATTTAAAACTTATAGTCTATAGCCATACTTTTTATTGGCAGCAAGGTAGGCTTATTCAAGATCAATGAGGCCAAAAAGAATAGAAAGTACAAAAGAAAGAAAAAAATACACAGGTGTATGCAAAAACTGGCATATGCACAAGACAATCACTTCTATACGATGATCTATTGCTGAATAACACATCTGACTTGACGCAGCGTTCATACATATTAAATCAGCACTTGACTTTCAAGTGTCACTTTAAAATTTGGATTACAATTTTTTTTACAGTACTCACCTATTAGCTTTCTCTTTCATGTAAGTATATATGTTTCGGGGCACGGTGGTCTAGTGGTGGCGTCGTTGCCTTGAAGCCGGAAGGTTCGAGGTTCAAATCCACCTCCGCGTAAGGACCTTTGGCAAGTCCTTCACTTACAATTGCTCAGCGCTTCGGCGTGAAACTCCGATGCAGTGTCCGCTCTGCATCGGGAGCGCCTCTGAGTAGGGAGAGCTTGAAGGGGCGCTATAACAAATGCACATACATACATATGTATACACACACATGGGTGCCCGCAGAATTTTTGCAGGAGGAGGCAAAACACAATGGTCACAATAACTTTTTTAGCAAAAACTTGAAAATGCAAAGCAGAAAATAAAGAACACGGTTATATTTCACAGAGGTTTCTAGATGTCAATTTCTTAGTTTCAAGTTGTGTATAATTAGTAACGTTAGCGCTTTAGTGCAATTTTTTAATTAAAAACCAAAAAATTATTAGTTTAAAAAATATGGAATCGAATTTCCAGAGAGGGCAAGTGCCCCTCTTGCCCCTGTGTGAGGGCGCCCATGTACACACATATAATACATATATAATTAATATGTTTTATTCATGTCTATATCTAAAAATTTATATACACACCATAAAGTATAGAGTATATGCAAAATCAAGGTGCTATGATCAGATAATATTCATCTATAGACCTATGATATATTCTGCATAATATATATATATATAATACATATATACATGTTCTAATTATATATATATATATATATATATATATATATATATATATATATATGCACAATATCACAAACGTATTTTCTTCTGTTTATTTAACTATCCTCTTTGTGCACACGTATGCATATATATATATATAATATATATATAATATAATATGTATAAAATATATAATTTATATATAGATATCTATATATGCATATACATGTACATACAGGTAAAGGCCGGACAGTTGTTTATAGATTCCAAGGTGATAGTGAGCAGAGGCGTGGTCGCGATGTTTGAAGCATCTTTTGGCTGAAGCACAAACAGAACCGCAGCAACCCAACAACGGGAGTGGGGGAGGGTGGGGTAAACCCCTTTTTTTACCCTTTACCAACCCCATTAAAAATGATGGACTGAATCGGGACAGCAATGGCCGTCGCACTGGCCTATCACGCTTGTATAGCTTAATTACTATGCCGTCTTCTATTATACGTAAACAACGAATAGAACATCCCAATAGATATGAATAAATACATATAGTCTATACATACAAATACATACATATATATATATATCTTATTTCTCTTCGTATTTCCGGAGTGCTAATATATTCATAGGTCCATATACATATATATATATAATATATATATATAATATATGCGTTCATTTTATACATGTGCTCACTATACAAGTGCACATACATACACTTGGTATAGAGAATATAGACAAGATTATGAACATAGCATGTGCATGTACTCAGAGACTTAGTCTACTGTTAGTATGGATAAACATTTAATACGCGGAAGCAGTTTTCAACAGCACGGGCATAATATTATTAGAAAACGTCGAAAGAATATTATTTTAATATGAACCCAATCGGTTCACACTGAATGTTTTTGTGAGTATACATGTATATGATTACTCGACTTATTCGACTTTCATATGAAATTTCCCGCCTCTAATTCGCTTACATCACAAGGACATCTGTACCTAATAACCGGTTAACTTAATTCGAAATATCTGTGTTAATTAAAGCTATTTCTAAACATTCAATAGCGTCATAACATTGTTTGCATACAACCGAAGATTTGATTATTATTGAACTTTAACACCACTTAAGATATCGTATAGCAAACATGTCTCTAGAGGTTGTCATACCAAGTGTTTAAATATGTATATGAACGCATATTATATATAACATATAGATCTATATATATACAGAAATTACATACATCAATGCAGTAATCCAGTACAAATATATATATATATATATATATATATATGCGCGCAAATTCATGCATGTATACAACTATACATGCATATATAGGCCTATGTAGGCATATATGCGTGCATACATAATAATTTAATACCTAAATATATTATTGAACATATTGTTACACACAATATATATATATAATTTATTTATATAATATAAATATATATTATATATATATATGTATGTAGACATAATATTTCCATCTATGTATCTACATGCATACAATAAGACAGCATGCAGGTACATACAGGGTGGACCACAAAACCAGCCTCCTTAAGCTTTTTTTAAAACCAATATCTTGGCCAGAATAAAGAATTTTTAATTCACTTCTTACAGGCCTAAAGGTAATTCATATTTACGTACAGCAGCCAAATTGCACCAACAAATTTGAAATAGAACAAAGATTATATCACTTTTAGTGAGTCCATGCACTGTCGTTTGACGATGCAAGAATATTATAGTGCAACAAAAAGTACTAAAAGTAATTTTTGTTAAGTCACATCTCGAATAATTGTTATGAAATAAGCTTGATAGTGCGTCACAACTTCATAATTTTATATTGTGTTCAATGTGTATCTCATCAGTTTCAATTTCTCCGTCTTTTTGTAAAGTTCTTGATGGTCTTGTTGATGTATTCACATCCAATGCGACCATAGATTTTTTATCACTCTTGGTTTTGGCCGCAGACCGTGTTATTTCCTCCAGCATAGCTCTCCACATTTGATGAACCATCGAGATCAGACCTGGAGATATGGAGTCATTGGTTCTTCTCAATGAAATCAAAAACATTATTGGCATCGAGCCGACATCCTTTCATCAACAGTAGGCCTATATTTATTAAATCTCAATTTAACTTTTAATTTCTCCGCAATCGCAGTAGACACCTTTCAATTTCATTTTTTAATTAATTTTAATCTTATTGTTTTAATAAAAATATTATAACCTGATAAATTCTTCATTTACCCACTTGATAGCTATCTTGCTAATAATGTAACAGTGACGTGCAGCTACGTGGGATGTATATGTATATGTGTCACATTTCTAAATAATAATAATGATGATTATCTGGCAATATCAAGTTTATTTGATAACACTTAGAGTCTATTTAAGATGTGACTTAACAAAATCTTTTGTTATTTTTCTGCTGCATTAAGTTTCTGCATTGTCAAAGATGGTGGGTAATCCTAATAAAGTAGCCTAGTATAAGATAACTTTTGTTCTATTTTAATTTTTTTAAATTTGGCTGTTGCGCGTATATAAATATGAATTATAATTACATAGTCTACACATTTAAGCCTGCACAAACTTGATTTAGACATTCTTACTTTATGGTCATGATATTGACGAAAAAATCATAATGAGTTACTTTTTTGACCCACCCTTGATTTAGACATTCTTACTTTTGACCAAAATTGTGACGAAAAAATCATAATGAGTTAATTATTTTTTACCCATTCTGTGTATTCATTCATACATATTTTTACGTTCATGCATACATACATTCGCTTATAGTATTCGTGCGTGTAATACATAATATACACTCGCTCTTATATAATTCGAAACTAGAAGGTGAATTGGCACATGGACGTCTTTGAGAATCTTAGAGTTTAATGAATTGTTCGTTTTTCGATTGTCCTTAGAATGGCACTGCAGACAAGTGTTTTGATTATGTGAGATAAGACGTCGTACGAGAGGGTGAAGAGGGGTGGTGGCAGGGAAAGACATTGTCTGATTATTGCTTGCTAAAGGAAAGTGAATTGATGTGTGGAGTCTGAGAACGGATTCATCTGCTCTGTCTCGGAGCAGGTGTTCCTGAGCCGAGCGATCGATTTATGACGAAGGCAAACACGGCGGCCATCTTTGAAGATGATAACAAGTCCTTTGATTGTAATTGGACGAGAGCCGCCGCGCACACACCCTCCCCGCCCCACCCCCACCCACATAGACGAAGGGAACGTCGCTGATAGTTGTGTCGTCTAAGGGCCGCGTGGGCCTCTGCATGCATGCGGACGTGCGAGATCTGAACAATTTTGCAGACGTGTATTTGTATTATTATACCCACCACATTTATATCTCTGCTAGGTTTTATCCATATAGATCTAATTATACATCTAAGAGGCGTTGTTTATCTATTGGTTCATTAATTCATTCGTTCATTCGAATTGCTAAGACACTGTTTTACATCAGTTTACAATTTCGTTTTTCTTGCTTCTCTTCATATTGTGAATATACGTTAACAGTTAACCCATGAGTTGACGTGTAGGCCCTATAATCTATATTGTATGTAAATATATATACACGAATATTGCCTTCTGCAGACATATTCCCTGAACATATTCCCCGGGGGACAGTTACTACCCGGACACCCCCCCCCCCCAATTATAAATATGACATTCACCCCCAAACAGTTTTCCCCTCTGTACAATTAAGACATACTCGGATCGAATCGAATTCGCATATTTAAACCAATCGTCAATCAACTCGTTAATCTAATCGTTAATTCAGTCGTTAATCTAATCGTTAATTAAGTCGTTAATCAAATCGTTAATCTAATCGCTAATCAAATCGTTAATCCAATCGTTAATTCAATCGTTAATCCAATGGTTAATCCAATCGTTAATCTAATCGTTAATCCAATCGTTAATCCAATCGTTAATCCAATCGTTAATCCAATCGTTAATCCAATCGTTAATCCAGTTGCTAATCCAATCATTAATCTAATCGTTAATCCAATCGTTAATCCAATCGTTAATCCAATCGTTAATCTAATCGTTAATTTAATCGTTAATCCAATCGTTAATCCAGTCGCTAATCCAATCGTTAATCTAATCGTTAATCCAATCGTTGATCTAATCGTTAATCTAATCGTTAATCCAATCGTTAATCCAATCGTTAATCTAATCGTTAATCCAATCGTTAATCCAATCGTTAATCCAATCGTTAATCCAATCGTTAATCCAATCGTTAATCAAATCGTTAATTCAATCGTTAATCCAATCGTTAATCCAATCGTTAATCCAATCGCTAATCCAATCGTTAATCTAATCGCTAATCCAATCGTTAATCTAATCGCTAATCCAATCGTTAATCTAATCGTTAATCCAATCGTTAATCCAATCGTTAATCTAATCGTTAATCTAATCGTTAATCTAATCGTTAATCTAATCGTTAATCTAATCGTTAATCTAATCGTTAATCTAATCGTTAATCTAATCGTTAATCCAATCGTTAATCTAATCGTTAATCCAATCGTTAATCTAATCGTTAATCTAATCGTTAATCTAATTGTTAATCCAATCGTTAATCCAATCGTTAATCTAGTCGTTAATCTAATCGTTAATCCAATCGTTAATCTAATCGCTAATCCAATCGTTAATCTAATCGCTAATCCAATCGTTAATCTAGTCGTTAATCTAATCGTTAATCCAATCGTTAATCCAATCGTTAATCCAATCGTTAATCCAATCGTAATACAATCTGACGGATAGGCATTTTTCATGTCATCTTATCCAGCAGCTTCTATGCTGCCCGCTTGAAACAAGTTCAGTCAATCATGCAGTCAGTCAGTCGGTCGGTCGGTCGGTGGGTCGGTCGGTCAGTCTGCTTGTCCGTCTGTCTGTCAATCTGTCTGTTTCTCTGTCTGTCTGTCCCTGTCCATCTGTATGTCTGTCTGTCTGTCCGTCTGTGTGTCTGTCTGTCTGAGTGTCTGGCTGTCCGTCTGTCTGTCCGTCTATCTGCAATGTCTAAAATTATCAC
Source organism: Lumbricus rubellus (assembly GCA_945859605.1). Classification (NCBI taxonomy): domain Eukaryota; kingdom Metazoa; phylum Annelida; class Clitellata; order Crassiclitellata; family Lumbricidae; genus Lumbricus; species Lumbricus rubellus. The sequence goes on along the minus strand of OX243813.1, from coordinate 23,403,659 downwards.
TCTTGTGCTTGGTCTGCATGCCTGCCATGATTCTTCACGGTTTCACTGTCTTTGCTTGCATCACTAGAGACTCAATTCAACAGATAGCAGGTATACATGCCTAGACTGAGAAATTCTTGAGGATCTGTCTGTCTGCCTGTCTGTCTGTCTGTCTGTCTGTCTGCCTGTCTGTCTTTATACGTCTGTGCATATGTCGGTGTGAGTCTGTCAATGACAGCTTCTGTTTTGTGGTTTAGTCTGACTGTATATACATGCAGTAAGTCTGTTAACACATAAGGGCTCAGACGCTTGACTACTGGCCTACTTCTGTCCGTCTGCATAGCACTCAATGTATGTTTGCGTTTGTGTGTGTGTGCCTACATGTCTGCCTAGTTCTGGTTTTCTGGTGGACTACCATGACGGTCTCACATTTACCCTCAAGCCTTCCTTAAATCGTCCCCAACAATTGCTTCTACACCCTCTCCATGCCAATCAACCGGGGGGCGGTTCACTTGCAATTGCTCGTGCACTTCGACGTGAAACTCCGATGCGGTATCCGCGCTGCAGTCGGGAGCGCCTCTAAGTAGGGAGCTTGAAAGGGCGCTATTATCAAATGCGAGAAATAAAAAATGATTATAAGAAACAGTAGAAACTAAGTTACTTTTTGTTTAGTTTCGTTTTTGAATCGTCAAAAAATGGTGGGTGGTCTCACTGAAAGTAATAAAACTTTTCTGTTTGAAATATTTTGATGAAATTTGGCCATTGTACGTAAAATGAATTGCCTTAATTTAAGACCGTGTATTTTCATTTAAACATTCTTATTCCTGGCCAAAATATTGGAAAAAGCGAGAAGAGGGTCTTTTTGCCCACCCTGTATATGGGAGCACAATAACTCATACATAATAAATACAACATATATAATATGTAGGCCTACATGTATATACAGATAGATTACTATGGATAGGCATGTATGACAGTTCACGGTGTCATGCATGCACGGCAACTTATTTCGACTGCATGGCATGAATTGCAGAGGAGAGCGAGCATGCATGCCAGCATCATTACCGAATCAAATAAGTCAGGAGCTATAACTCGCCAGACGCTGGTCACATGCATCCAGACAGAGCCTGACAATGCTACAGAGACGGACAGATAGACAGACAGATAAACATACACCCAATTAAGTCTTTTTGCGTTGTATTGATCAAAGGTTGACAACAAAAGTCGGACGCAGACGCAGATAAACAAGTGCATAAAAAGATAGCATAAAGGCATGCACGCTGTGCTCCTCTATATAAAAGCGCTACACAAAATATAATAAATTATATGCACTATTAATCATTTTATCACATACTACATGAATGCGCTATTTTTATCTGAATTATAGGCATAAATGTTGCCCATATACAATACGTTATAAAGCATATTGTTTGTTTTAGGTTTCACAGATCGGTCGATATTATGTTGATGTGCATGCATGCAGCACACCATTGTCACAAGATATCAGGAATTGTCTCGTTCAGTCACCAGTCGGCGCTGGCTACCGCGGAATTTCGGGCGCGTTTCCAACGCAAGCAGCTTTTTATATATCGAACTGTTTTGAGGCGAGGTTGGAACGAACGAGGCGATGCAGTTTTGTAAGCAGGGTGACTAGGGACTAAGGGCGTCGTGTATGTGGTATCGTGTGCATTGAAAGATAGAGGGGTTGTATAAGAGCCGTTGGAAGGAAGATATTATTATACGATAATAAATGGCTGAGATGTTGTTTTGGGAGTTGAGCATTATAACTCACCCAGAAGCGCATGCATCACTAAGTCAGACAAACAGTCAGTCAGTCAGTAAGTCAGTCAGTCAGTCGGTCAGTAAGTAAGTCAGTCAGTCAGTCAGTCAGTCGGTCGGTCGGTCGGTCGGTCGGTCGGTCAGTCAGTCAGTCAGTCAGTCAGGCGGTCGGTCGGTCGGTCGGTCAGTCAGTCAGTCAGTCAGGCGGTCGGTCTGTCAGCCAGCCAGCGAGCCACCCACTCACTCATTCACTCGCTCGCTCACTCATTTATTCACTCACTCACTCACTCGCTCATGCACTCACTCACTCGCGTAGTCAGCCAATCAGTCAGCAGTCAATCAGTCAGCCAGTCAGTCAGGCAGGCAGGCAGTCAGTCAGTCAGTCAGAAGTTGCATGCGGCGACTGTAACGCAAAACCTTTCTCACTACGTCTATTATAGGTCTACAAGATGTCATGCTGATCCCTGTGACTTAACCCCTGACCCGACCCAGATCCATGGTCAGCATGCAAGTGTCACAATGCATAGGGATTATTTCCCAATCGAAAGAGCGAGCCATCCATGGCATCCTATGCAGAAGCATTCCAGCAAAAGGTGGAAGGCACTGGAAGGGGGCGGATCCAGCCTTCAGAAGAAGAAGAATGCCAGACAGAATATGAAGACGGACGCATATACAGAAACTGCATCGCTGCTGAAACTGCATCGCTGCTGCTTCAGGATAGTGGAATGTTAAGTGATCGAATGTTAACAGACTTGCCCACTGTTTGGACGGGTTGGTTCGTTGGTTGACGTACTGAGTACTGACTGACTGACTGACTGACTGACTGGCTGACTGACTGGCTGACTGACTGGCTGACTGACTGACTGACTGGCTGGCTTGCTGGCGACTGACTGGCTGAGTGACTGTCTGACGGATTGACTGACTGACTTGCTTACTTACTTACTGACTGACTGACACTGACTGACTGACAATTATGCAAAATTACAAATTGTACATACATATATATATATACATACATACATACATACATAAGTATATAGGTCTTCTTGTATAATTATATTTGCGGGATGCATGCGGTATACACAACAAGCAGATCAAAACGGAAGTATTTCTAGCTCATGTACTGTAGAAACAGACGCCGCTAATGAGTGAGACAGGAAGAGAAAGTAGCACGCAGGAAGGAAAAACCAAACGCAGAATCATGCATAGGATATTGGTGACAGACAGACAGGCACGCATACAGACAGACAGACAGACAGACAAACATACTGTTGGACGGACAGGTAGGTAGGTAGATAGATAGATAGATAGATAGATAGATAGATAGATAGATGGATGGATGGATGGATGGATGGATGGATGGATGGATGGATGGATGGATGGATGGATGGATGGATGGATGGATGGATGGATGGATGGATGGATGGATGGATGGATGGATGGATGGATGGATGGATGGATGGATGGATGGATGGATGGATGGATGGATGGATGGATGGATGGATGGATGGATGGATGGATGGATGGATGGATGGATGGATGGATGGATGGATGGATGGATGGATGGATGGATGGATGGATGGATGGATGGATGGATGGATGGATGGATGGATGGATGGATGGATGGATGGATGGATGGATGGATAGATAGATAGATAGATAGATAGATAGATAGATAGATAGATAGATAGATAGATAGATAGATAGATAGATAGATAGATAGATAGACAGATAGATAGATAGACAGATATATAGATAGACAGACAGACAGACAGACAGACAGACAGACAGACAGACAGACAAACAGACAGACAGACAGACAGACAGACAGACAGACAGACAGACAGACAGACAGACAGACAGACAGACAGACAGACAGACAGACAGACAGACAGACAGACAGATAGATAGATAGATAGATAGATAGATAGATAGATAGATAGATAGATAGATAGATAGATAGATAGATAGATAGATAGACAGATATAGACAGATATAGACAGACAGACCGACAGACAGACAAAGATTATACACCACAGTGCACATATTAGTTAAAACACGAAAGGCAGACAGGGAGGGAGACATGCATGTCCAGGCAGACAGACAGACACAGACAATGGAAGCACACGAACGAACCGAACATGAGAGACGTAGACAGACAGACAGACAGACAGACAGACAGACAGACAGACAGACAGACAGACAGACAGACAGACAGACAGACAGACAGACAGACAGACAGACAGACAGACAGACAGACAGACAGGCAGACAGATGTGGAATGGGAAAGCCGACAATGTAAAGGAACTTTGATATCGGTCATGTTTCCTGTCAAACAACTCTGCAGCGTTGGTATAAATGAATGTTTGCAATCGTATCTCGGTTCGTGCGGATAATGCAAGAATTTCGTCTATACAGTTCCAGTATCTTATTATTATTAGTACAGAAAATAACGTTGCACCTAAATTCAGCTGCATGTCCTTTTATCTTTGTATATGTATACCATTTTCTTGTTCCATTCCGATACAGAGAATAAATAACATTGCGACCTGAACCGCGCACACTTTAAATGCACATTGGCATGTACATGTATAAATATAGCAAGTCATTATACTGAAACTGTTACATCATGGGTTCATGTCTCGTTTGGGTGCTCGTTTCATGTACTATTGCGATCCGTGTAGGCCTATAGGCATGCACTCATGAGTGAGTAGTCATGACATGTCTATTAAGCACAGCGAGATGACAACGATTCCAAGTTAAATGTGTAATTTTTTAGCATGTTTTTAATTTATATAGCTCCCGCGTATATGCCATGGTTTCCATTTTCAATGAATCGATCAGGTGAGGTCCTTCGCCATCGCATGCAGTCCGTTTTAAAGGACACGACATCATTAAATTAAGGCCACCACGTGTATAATACGTGCATGTACTGAGCTATATAACCAGAGGTTTAAACCTGAGAGATATATAGCTGCAGAGGTGCATATGTGGATACGAACCACGTGCACGCTTGATCATGCACATTCTCTCTTTCACAGAGACGCATGAGGAGCAGCCTTTGTATACGCTCCGAGTCCAAGCAATGCATGGATATAGGTGCATGAACCACTAGCTCAAACCAGTGTCATATATGTGTGGAAAATAACTGGGGGTTGAACTATCGATGATCCACTTGGAATTTTGGTGTGAAAGCAGACTTTACTCTTGCATGGGGTTCTAAGAAAGACTGGGGGTTGAAACCCCCCCAAACCCCTCAATTCTCACCCTGACTCAAACTGGACTAAGGGCTTCCATGCAAGAGAAGGGCATTACCAAAGAACCAGCGACCTTGACCCGTTATTATAATTATAAATAAATTTTGCGTGATTCTTCGAGATTGCCCTATAATACTGAAAGCTGAAGATTTACATATTCTTTCTGCTCAGTCGTAGCCTACACGTGTTTCGTTTCGTTTTCCACCGAAGACTTACCTCTTCCCATGCATATTTCCGATCCAACGTACATCCATGAATGCACTGTCCTTCTTTGTCTTGTTACACTGACGACTTATACACTGCAGAATGATGTTGACCTGCATCTTAGTTTTTGGTGCGCCATCGTTCGATTCTTTGTGTATAAAAGCTGAGCGCTATAGAAGTCACCTATGACCAATATCATAATGAAAATTTACCTCACTCATTATACGCGTTCTAGATCAGAGTGCATGTGGTGCTGAGCCTGCAGGAGCGACACATGTGAGTGCATGATGGATATACTCGAAACCAAAACACTGAATCAATCGTGTGCAAGTAGGTCTATAAACACTTGTAAAAGGCGAATCTTGACATGCACCGTATGCTGTCCGCATTAAGAACTCAAAATTGAACTGCATCTTCAAGCTCAATCGATTTTATTCAGCCATGGATGGAGAAACCTTGATCAGCTGTTAGCCTATACAGAATGCCATTATATGAAAATGAAAAAAGTCGACATGTGTGTGACATGAGTGTGCGTGCGTGCGTGCGTGCGTGTGTGTGTGCGAGAAAGAGAGACAGACAGACAGACAGACAGATAGACAGAGATACAGAGACAGAGAGAGAGAGAGACAAAGAGAGATGGAAACAGAGACAAGTGGAAATATATGTACAGAGAAAAAGAGAGGGAGAGAGAGACAGACATGTACAGAGAGAAAGAGAGAGAGAGAGACAGACAGACAGACAGAATAAACAGACACAGAGCGATAGAGGAAGACAGAAACAGATGGACAGAGAAACAGAGGCAGAGATACAGGGACAGAGAAAAAGAGATACAGACAGACAGAGAAAAACGCAGAGAGAGACAGACAGACAGAGACACAGAGACAGCGACAGAGACAGAGACATAGGCAGACACACATACTGACAGAGACAGATGCAGAGACATATACAACGTTTATGGATCGGTGCATGTCTCTCCCTCTGCAGCGGAGTCAGGCATTGAACTATAATTATAGGTCCATCAAAACTTGTAACGAAAGTCTCAATTTCATAACACGTTATGTTTAAACATGACGTATACATTTTAATACATGCAGGGCTTAAAGTGTGGCAGGACGGTCATGGACGGCGTCCTGGCACTTATTTTCAAATCGCTATGCCGTCCTGCCACTTATTTGGCCAGCGCATCTGAAAATGTAAGAGGCGTCCTGACACTTCTTTTGGAAAGATAAGGAGCGTCCATGCAGGCAATTCTTTTTTAACACTTTTAGCACTGAATACATGCACATGTGCACTGAGTTGTTTTGTGTGATGCGGTTTTGCAACGAATCAATGTACATGTACATCTCGCACTATAATAGTCACCTAACTTTTATCATCATCGAAACCTGCAACTGTCATTTTGGAACAATAACTATAGATGTGCAAGGCTGTTTTCAAGGAAGTTTTAGAACTGCACAAATCCTTTCCTTTTCCATCAATGATGTGTGAGCGCAAGTTGTTGGCACATGTGTTAACTGGAGGACTGTGTATATATTGAAGATGTTTGTTAATCCGGAAGCTAAACACGACGACTGTATCCGGGTATATTAGGCTTGACAATGTGTTGCATTGTGCACATGTGGAACAAATTGGAGCTATATAATTGTTGTCTTAGTTACATTACACTATAACTTTATAACATGCAAGCATATACTGCTAAAGAATATCAGTCCTGTAGGGCAGATAGCTGACCGTCTGACTGAAAGACCGACTGACTGCATGACTGAAAGACCGACTGACTGACTGAAAGACCGACTGACTGAAAGACCGACTGACTGACTGAAAGACGGACTGACTGAAAGACCGACCGACTGACTGACTGAACGACCGACTGATTTACTGATGCCATTGTTTGTGTCTCGTTGGGTGTTATAGTTCGCTGGTGAGCCAGTGCCATAACTGATCATAATTATGATGTTCGCGTTATAAAAACAGTTGATCTCCTCAAAATGAACGGCCAGGGATGCAGACAGAGAATGTAGAGGGAAGTGGTTAGTGTTTGAAGTCGATCATTCATTCCCTCGAATGATTGACATGCTATAGTGTGTGGCTGAGTGAGTGACGCAAAGATAAACAGGATGAAAAAGAAACACACAAAGAAGCAGGCAGATCAACAATGATCAGTCATCCATCAGGACTTATAAAAATTAGTTATTATTATTATTATTATTATTATTATTATTATTATTATTATTATCATTATTATTTTTACTATTATTATTATTATTATTATTATTATTATTATTATTATTATTATTATTATTATTATCATTATATATTGTATTTATTATTTTTTGCCCATTTTTTACCCAAGGACTCAGCTGAAAAGCATACTGCAGACCGCACGAATAATGCGAGTGCAATTTTTTTTAAAGCGCCATCACTCGTTCACATTCAACAAGAAATGCCTATTCGTGGTTAATGTGAAAATTAATACAATAACGAATTTATGATGATAATAATAGAAAAGCAGGCATTTTTCAGCTGGTGTTTCTTTAAGTATAAGTCTTTCAGATCCACGCAAGCATTTTTCAGCTGGTGTTTCTTTAATTAAGTCTTTCAGTGTACAACTGCTACAGCCTCAGGTCCATGCATGCATTTTTCAACTGCATGGTATTTCTTTAATTAAGTCTTTCATTGTACAACTGCTGTACCTCAGATCCCAGTTTGCGCTGCAATTATTTATTATGGTCTTGCCATCAGCTTAGCATCATCATCAGCATCGTCGTCATCATCATACGTTCCTGACACCTGCGGCCGTTCGGTGACGATGGGTACGAAAAGATGATTTCCATTGTTTTCGATCACTTGTCAAATCCATGCATTAATTGTTTTTGTTTGTAAGTCCATGCAAGGGATGCGATGTCCTCAGTTAAGAGCTTATGATAAACACATTCGCAATGCGATGTCCTCAGTTATGAGCTTATGATAAAAACACTTGCAGCAAGTAATGCATTTGTCCTGATTAATAATAATGTTATTTGTCTTGCAGGCGGGTAATCATGGAGCTTGTTAATTCTTGTATACATATGCAATGCAATGCAATGCAATACGAATGTATATGATGTACGCACACAAGAGTTAACGATGGAAGATAAATGACGATGAGCAACTATATGGATGAGGGACCTGCTCAAGGTATCTTGGTAATTTCTTGAATAGATCAATTAGAATGCTACGCCATACACGTAAACCATGTTGCTCTATATTTCCATGCTGACTTCAGTGACTATACCAGATAATCATGTTAATTGTCGTAGTTCAAAATTCAACAGATCCCAGCATTTAATTCGTTTTAAAATCTAAATCGTATCGTAGACTCAAACATCATGTTTTAGCCTATGATTAGAGTCAATCATCATTCGACAGACGTAAATTGCCATCATATCGAACATACATGATTGTATACACAATAATGCATGTGCAGGACCTGAAAGCATTCATTTATCCAAATCTGTATGTGAGTATGTTGCATGGATGCACAATTGCACACACCTGTATATCTACCTTACCTACATGCAAACATCGGCACATAATTATATAAAAATGTGACTATATAAGTTATACATAAATACATACATACTTACCTGCATAAAAAATGCAAATAGACATGCATACATATATACATGATGAATATAACATGCATGCATGTTTGCATGCATACAAACATGACTGTATATGTAAAGATATGCCCATGAATAATGTACTTCTACTTCCGTACGTACGTAAACACATGCATAGACTCTATACACATATACAAAATTATACACACCTACATACTGGCGTGCATTCATAGATACACGCATGCCTACACATAGTTAATACAAAGATGCATACATATACATATATATATAAATATATATCATTCATGCGAACATTATACCTATAATTCCTATATATATGTAAATACATGTATATACATACCAACGTACATACATACATACATACATACATACATACATACATACATACATACATACATACATACATACATACATACATACATACATACATACATACATACATACATACATACATACATACATACATACATACATACATACATACATACATACATACATACATACATACATACATACATACATACATACATACATACATACATACATACATACATACATACATACATACATACATACATACATACATACATACATACATACATACATACATACATACATACATACATACATACATACATACATACACAAACATACATACATACATACATACACCCACACACACATACATACATACATACATACATACATACATACATACATACATACATACATACATACATACATACATACATACATACATACATACATACATACATACATACGTACATACATGCATGTACCGATTTCTACCTTCGTTCATTCACTTATAATCAATGTGCGACTGGTCTTACCTGATTCAGTTATAGTCTCTCACTTTCTCTCTCTGTCTCTCTTTCTCTCTTTCACTCTTCAGTGGCTGCTGTGAATCGTCGGGATGCGAATGACGTTCCTAGCTCAGTCGTAGCATATACACTGCCGCACGAGAGAGACCAGAGACACGCTTTTTGTACACATCCAAACGTACAACCCTTGCGTATACATAGCGGAATTCAATATGCCCGGCTCAGCCAGTGCGCCCTTACGCAATTCAAGCCAAACTTTGAGCCCGTAATATATACACACATAATTTTATTTTATATATAGATCTATATTCTTATAGTCTATATATTCATATATAGTCATATATGCTTATATATATAAGCGTAATTGCGCATATACATGCAATTATATGATCATACAGTTATTACTTAAATATACGCAACATCTATCGATCGTTATTTTATTTATAGAACTGTGCAGTTCTAATAATATATATAATTATATATGTGTTATGTCATCTGCCTATATATATATGTATATATATCTCCGAAGCATAAACTTATAGGCGCATAATCTATGTATATACGAATAGAGATTCTAAGCTAACAGGAGGCACATGTAATCATACATACATATATGTATGTATATATAAATTACATATATGTATGTATACATAATTATACATATATTATTATATACACAGTGCTGTCGTGACTACGAAAGAGTGCACCGAATAACCGAGGAACACTGGAGACGGATTCAATTAATTCATTGGGTCGCTGGCTATTATGCTGGTGATGGTGGTGTCGGTGGTGGTGATGATGAGAGTGGCGAGGGGAGAGGTGCAGGAGGAAGTAAATAGGGCTGAATAGGAGGAGGAGGAGGAGGAGGAAGGAGAATAGCCAGACTGTCACTGGTACTGTTGGCCCATGGCTTGCCACAGGGGCGGACCCAGGGGGGCAAATCCGGCCATGGCCCAATTTGGATTTTTTAAATTTTTCGCAGATATTCTGTCGGGGAAAGTGTATCTGACCCCCCCCCGCATCAATTTCGTAGGTCCCACCCAATGAGGTTCGTATACAGGCTTTCCAGAATATAGTGGGTAAAGGTGGACTTTCTTTAATACCCAAGACCAAAAATTTTGACCCCCCCTTCGAAAATTTCTGTATCTGCCCCTGGCTTACCATCTACATGGGTGCATCGCTGACCCCAGTGTTTAGGCAAATGGGGAGTTGAAACAATGCATGGATATGGATATTTTACATTCCCTTGTCATCTGTCATCTGACTAATCATATTTATATGTAGCAATTTTCATGTGCAGACCTAAATGTATAGATAAATTTTTATATGTGTTAACCAAGTTAGATATATAAAAATGCTGGTATACGACTGATGCATAATGTTATATGCATTTATATACTGCTTATGCTCATGATTAGGGTCCATTGCACTTGTGTTGTCCTAGATATGCGCATATATAAAGTAAACTCACACAAACAGTTCATATACACTTTTAAATTGTGCATATAAATATATATATATACACAATATATAATATATGCTCTATGATTCTGATACACGTAAGGCAGATTATATATATATTTATATATTTATATATATATTATGTCATCTGCTAGCATTTAAGGATTGTCAACGTCCTGCAAAACAAAAAGAGGACAGTCCTCCATTTTGCTTCGTGTCCTTTGTTTGCAGCATGCATAGGACTCGAGGAAAACATGTTTTTTGTGAGTTGATGTGTTTGTCAATTTGCTATTATGTCATTGTAGTTTCAATGACTTTACGCGCCCCTCGTGTTCCTAAGTTCCTTCGGACCTTACCTGGTTAACATCTTAATATAGTCACCCTCTTGTTTATTGTCAATGCACCTCCATGTCTTTCAGACGTTTCTAGTCCATAATATGAATACTGTAACAAGTAGTGTAGGTTATCTATATTTTCTTTCTTTCTACGAATCGCTGCTTACTTCATAGTTGAGATTGTTTTTTTAATCCTAAATAGGGCCTATATATAAATAAATATGTCGTTGTGTATAAGATTACTTTTTATAGCGTGTACTTATTTATCAAGCTGGTATATAAATGAACGCTATAGATATCGCCGTTGTATAGAAATCTCGAGATTAGGCTACTGTTACCAAGGTCTACAGCAGACAGCTTGCATATGCCGTATGCAATTTTGTTTTACGTGGCAAGCATGTGCATATTATGTTGATATAATTATATGAGTTGTGTTTAATATAAAATATAATTGCTCACAATTATATATTCATATACGGTGTGTGTTTTCTCATATATATATATATATATATATATATATATATATATATATATATATATATATATATATATATATATATATATATACATGCATGTATATGCATGCATATATACATGTATTTATGTATTGCATTATATACAAATACCATGCTAGACCCTCTAATCAGTTTCACGATTAGCGTCTGATACGTTGTGCTTTGAGCGCCTAAGGCCGGTTGACTTATTTTATTCCACAATGTTTTCGTTCTCAGACACATCGGAGTGTTTCGACTAAGCGCATATACAGCGATTAGATTTCAGTGAATGCGCGTTTCATTTGGCCAAAATGATATGGTAAACTACACTCAGACATAAATGCTTCTTTCCCTACATATAGGTCTAACCACATTACTTCCTTTTGCTTTGGGATTTTGTTTTATTCTGAACACGCAGTATTTCTATGTGTTCCCAATTGCCACTAAGAATTTTTACGACGGCATTTCGTTCCCGTGCAGATTAATCAATTTCATGTCCCAAGTCGTATTTTCGGCCGATAAGTAAAAGATCTCATAAGGACAATTATTCTCCTTCAGCATTTTCACCCAATGGACAGATCTGTTTTACGCAATTGAACAGTGCATCCACATTTTCACTTTTCAAATTCAGTTATACGTCTATGTTTTCACTTTCAAGCCGAAAGGCCCGTCATTTTCATTCTGAAACGGATGTTATACAATAGGACAAATGTAGGCTACATCTTAATCTCGAAAGGATCAACATTTTCGATTTTAAGCCGATGAACCTTGAAACTTTGAGTATAGGCCTACTCTAGGTTGCATCTAGTGCTCGAAGAAATCGTAAAAAATTAACCTTTGAAACCGACTTGACTTTTTAACTTTGGACTTGATGTCTATAGCCTACTCTCAAATATTTAATTTAATGTGATGCTGACATAATTTTTTAAATTTTTAAATCGATAGACTATTCTGTTTCATTTATTATGTACGGTTTTACTTTTGAAGCTGGTGTACTATTTCACCTTTGAAGCTAATTTAGAACTACATGTAGCAGTACATGAGACTAGGCCTATAGGTTGATACTTGAGAAAGTTTTTAAAACAGATCCTTATCTCGGGTCTACACAATGGCCTACGTGTAACTCTATAGTTCTTATGATATTTCTATATAGAACCTCATAGTCTGGATATTATATATTACAACCTATGCATTCATATGCAAAAATAATGTCAGATATTTTGCATAGATCTGTTAGATATACTTACCTTTATATATGGCCTTTGAAATGTATGCATTCATACGCAAACACAATGTTATATATTTTACACATAGGCTACATATGTTTACAAAACCAGATTGTAGGATGCTTTTGAACGGCTAGTTGTGATGCCAATATGTGGAGGGTGAACGGATAAGACATCGATGTACACGAACACAGTTTACTAAAAATAGCAGAAAGCTATACATAGAATTCTGAAGGAAGCACTCCCGAGTTTTTTTAATATATTTGTCAGTAATTTTCATAAATGAAGGCATAATCTTTTAGGATGATCAGGATGCATGTTTATGCATGGTGTACGTTACTATGCATATAATAGCCGATGTATTCATTTTTTGGACGTCAGATACTACAGCTACGCATGCATGCACAATGCACATGTACATGCATGCATGCATATTTGAATGCATGAACTGAATGTGTAGACGTGTTCGATTATAATTTACTGCACGATCGACAATCCCGATTTCTGGAGGTTGGAGACCACTACAAATGTATAAAATTATAAATGTATGTTTGCAGGTATGTATGTATTGTACCTGCATGCAAGTATCTATGTATATGTATGTATATATAAGTATGCATGTATTGTCATAAGGATGCATGTATGTATGTATGCATGTTTATATGTATGCATGTATGTATGTATCTATGTATCTATGTATGTATGTACAATGCATGTATATATGTACATATGTATATATATGTATATTTATATGTATAAAGAATTAATTTAGCAGTGTTTCAGCCACATTAGCAATTTCTTGCGTTCACATTTCCATGTGTGCTACATATCGATCAATAATTTTAAAAGAGGCAAATATTATTTCGCGACCGTGTCTTTACCTCCTGCAGTCTGCACAAGAAGAAGAGGGTATACCTTAGTACAGTCTTTGATGATGAATCTGAAGACAACGCCTAAAACAATCGACGGATTCAATATATTTTCTATTTCCTGATGTGGGTCAATGCAGTGCTTTCAAACGAAGCGAAACTCTATTAGTTAATTATTTCTTTCGAATTCTTTCCTTTCTAGTCAACTAAGTCTAATATTGTATCACAAATTTGACGATAAATCCATTTTGCCGATGTCGGCTTTTAAATAGATCCTAATGATTATGGTAAGGTTTGAAAAGGCCAAATTAACTAATTCATTGAAGAGTCAATGGAACTGCGACAATGTTCCTGCTACGAAGATTAAAAAGATGTGAAAGCTCCACGGAAAGAGTGGCAGACATACTCTGAAAATTCAAATAAATAATAATAATAAAAATAATACTAAACTGACTGGATCATGCAAGTTTTTTTTCTTTGAGTTTCTGTCGGTATATAGGGATTCATTAGCTTGATTTGCTTGAACGACAGATCTTGTACTGTATATATGTACAGCATGCTCATCGAAACACGTCTTTGGCAGATGATTTGCACTGAACTTAGTGGTAAAGTTAACGATTAGCACACACTGCTCTGCGTGACTTCAAAGAACAAAGTGAACATGCTAACAATCCATCCTTCCCTTGAATTTACATAAGCTTACACAAAAATTGCACACTAATCCAAATACATCTCCTACCCACACATATGCACTTGCACACATCCATAATTATGCAATTATACATATAAGGTATAATTATATATGCATGCATCTGTTTTTGATTTTGAACAATGTGCAAAATTGTATACTTTTGTGTAGGAAAGTTTACTTGAAGGTTGCTATGTATGTATATCTTCATTTCGCCTGCATAGAGATGTGAGGGTGACGTCTGGAGGCTGTAGGGTGCACCTGCCAAGAAACATGTTGTTAACGCAATATTGCTTTTTGCTGTTCATTACACAGGCTACATGCACGTCTGCAGGCGAACGATTCAGTCCAGAATCTTGAGTTTGACTGGCAGCTTCAACTTCGAGGCTGATTATTTTAACAACAACACACGAGCATAATGTATACAGAAGAATGTCAAACAATACGTATAGTTTGCGATAGACTATGTGTGCTCATATATATTATTATACTTGGCTAATAATGTCTATAATAAAATAATAATTTTTAGGTTATATATTATATAATAACTTGCATAAAAATACATGTACAAGCCTATGCATAGATGTTCCTTTCAATATTATATATATTAATATATAATTATATAATTATATATATATGCATATAAAAGACCATAATATATGCCCATACATATACATGCTACATGCATAGCCTATACACATGTCATATATATATACATATATATACAATTATACATGTATATATATATGTGTGCGTGTGCCTCATGGATATGTGCATAAATCATATAAGCATCAATACATATATATATATAATATATATGTATGCATCCATATACATATACATGTATATGTATATACTTCAATATTTTTCGACAAGTGAAAGAGCCAAACACTCTTCGATGTTGATAAACGCGTTACAGTATAAACATCTGAGGTGCGTCGTTGCTGCATAGACTACTATACGCTGCAGTGTATGTATACGTCGTGGATCTGTGCAGTATATTGCATTCGTATAAACCACCGAGGGAAACGTTTCAAAACAAGTCAGAAAGACCTTTAACGCATTAGCCTGGGGTGGGTGGGTGGTCTCTCCTTACGTAGCCGAGGGTATACGGCCAACCTGTTTGAATGCATCAGTGTTCACCCCACACCCTACCCATTTCTTAGCGACGGCCCCTGATGAAGATCTAAGAGCTTAACGGAAAGGAAGCTGGGGTTTAACCCGATGCGGGGTGTTTAATGAATTCGTCTAACCTTCCTGAATAGCGGATGAATGGAGAAAGTGGAAGGAGAGCACACATGACCCACTGCCGCACCCACCCACCGATTCTCAGGTCGACCGCTTTAGCATCTCATAGGTCGCTAAACGCTCGATTGAGTTTCAAAAATATTAAAAAATTCGATTCCAAATGTTTACATTGGTCAGAAGACATCGAAACAAATATATAAATAAATGGAAGCGAATATAAAAATGAATAACAGTGGATATATAAATGAATAGCAGATAATAATAATATTATATAAATGAATAGCAGATAATAATAATATTATATAAATGAATAGCAGATAATAATAATATTATATAAATGAATAGCAGATAATAATAATATTATATAAATGAATAGCAGATAATAATAATATTATATAAATGAATAGCAGATAATATATTAATGAATAGCAGCGTACTCATTTCGACACACAAGCATAAACATGCATAGTCTATGTATATATCTACATATTGCTACATACATGCATATGGAAATATATGCATATATATATATATATATATATGTACATACGTCCATAATTATAAAGATATGCACAAGATGGATACTAATAGACATGCACAAGATGGATACTAATAGACATGCAAATATACCAACATCATGCATAAATACATATATAGCAAGCATGAATGTATTTACAAACTCATGCACACATGAATAATATATATAATATATATATAGTATATATATATTTATGAATATGTATATATATATTCTTTTGTATACATGCATGCGTGCATATTTGTGTGTACATAAATCACGTAATTATATATAGGCCTAATTAATAATTATATATATAACCATCTTGCAGAAACTTGCATGCATACATGAAGTGAATACGATGACCATCGTCTCTTTTGTCCAGCGAATCGTTTCCGTTTCCACTTAAACAAATCATTTCTGGTTGAAATGATGAAGTGACCTTCGTTGTAGTTCGATTCTTAAACTATAGGTGTCAACTGCATATAATACATCACTCAAGATCTTTTGGTCCAGCACTTGTAACGTGTTCGCTTGCATTCGGTTAGATTAGTTTTTTACAGTTCAGTAAAAAAATGAGATTAACTACATCTGCCCCATGCATAATAATAGTTTAAGATGCACTTTATTTTTGTGTGTCGTTCACTTGATACATCATTGCAACAGAACAAGTCGGCAAGTAAGGTATAGTTTCCTTTTCAATGACTCTGCGCATCCTCATATATCTCAAGCTCTCGAGCTCATGGCATTTACTCTGACAGTTGACATTACGCATCCTATAGAAGTGGCTTGCTACTGACGAAGCTATAGAAATTTTCTGAATTACATTACATTACATATCAAAGATTGTATCAGCGTCGCCCTCCTCCTCCATCTGAGATTTGGACTGGCTCTACTGGAATCCGTACAGAAAGGTGCAATTGATATGGAAGTCATGCGTTTATGAAAGTCGTTTCTTCCATCTCATCTCCAATTCGCTCTCTCCATCTTCCCCCATAAACATCTTTTACGACTTTCCTCTAATGACCGGAGAGCTGACCACACCACCAATCTCATCGGAATGGACAGCGCTTTGGTCAGACCGTCGCTAAAACAATGCCATCGCTGTTATCAGCGTCCAAGCATCTTTGACCACCGGGCTACAGAGGCTGGCCGTCAGTGCCAACAGCCCCTCCTCGGAGATGGCCATTCGGACTGTCCACTGAGAGTCCAGTCCGGGCAATTAAGAACGGTTAATGAAGACGCAAGGGATGAACGGGCTGCTGATGCAGGTCGTTTGATTTCAGTTCAGAGATGGTATTCGAAGAGAAAGGATCGAAAAGTTTGGAATTAATTCGTCTTTAGGTCATCGGTCTGTTTCAGAGTCTGCAGGTTTCAAGTTGGATCTTAACACGTTGAATCAAAAGGGGAAGGCAAGTCTTCAAGTCTTAATTTCTATAAATATCTATTGGATGCGGTGTGTGTGTGTGTATGTGTGTGTGTGTGTGTGTGTGTTTGTGTGTGCTCTTTCTGCCTTCTAGTACGACTGCACATTAGCCGAGGGCTATCTACAAAGGCAACGGAGATTGAGAAACAGACATGTAGAATCGTGCATAGACAGAAAAGAAGACATAGCGAGAAGCAGAGATTGCAAAGTAAAGATAAAGAAGCAATGGAAAAGTGAGAATAGGAGACAGAGACAGACAGACAGACAGACAGACAGACAGAGAGACAGATAGAAAGAGAGAGAAATATGTACACAAAGAAAAAGAGAGCTTAAAGACGAGAGTCGAGCGGGACTCTTTATAATTGCGCATCCCTGTTCTGCCTCTTTCATCTGCCTCTTCTTCCTGTTCTCGTGAAGTTCCCGTCCTTCTTCGTCTGTCTCCGTTTCTTTACTGTTTTTGAACTCGGCCACGAAGTTCCGTTCTGTTCAGTTCACACTGCAGCGACAAAATAATCTTTATAGAACGCTTACTGCAAACTATTTGGAAGATTGACACACAGTGTTATGATCACGCAATTCTGATGTATAGTCTATATAGTGACATATTGGTCCTGAAACACAGCATAGTATTTAAACCAGCAACAAAAACTGACTGAATTCATTAATGAATGAGTGACAGCCGTGGCTTTTGTTGATAAGACAAATTGAAAGAAAGAAATGCTGGGGAATTAGAATAGAGTTCAATAGACCCTGCGGCATCTTGATATAAGCGATTCAACCGATGGGAAAAACTAGAGACACGGGCAAATACAGAGGGGCATCTACAGACGGGTAGGTAGGGTGAGAAAAGAGGGAGGTAGGAGGGTGAGAGAGGATGGGTTGGGGTTAGAGGCGAAGGCTGCTGCTGCTGCTGCTGTTGATGATGATGCATCCAAGTGTTGTTCTGATATATGGCTTTCGACCGAATCCAATATGGCCGTCGTCGTCGGCGGTTGGTCGGTTGAGGATGTATAAAAAGAGGAGGCAGACAAAGAGGAGGAGGAGGAGCAAGAGGAGGAAGAGAAGTAAGAGGAAGGAGACAACGAGGAGGGAGAGGAGGAGGAGGAGTAGAAAAAGAGGAGGAGTATGACGAGAAGTAGGAGGAGGAAAAGGAGCAGTTGGAGGAGGAGTTGAAAGAAGAGGAGGAGGAGATGGAAGAAGAGGACAACAAAAAGCAGAAGGAGGAGGAGAATAAGACAGTGAGAAGCAGAATAAAGAGGAAGATACGGAGGATGGGAGGGAGGATAGAAGTAGACTATGGAAGAACGAGAAGAATGAATTCAGAGAAGAAATCGGAGGGAGAGAAGATGAAGCGGAGGGGAAGGAAGAAAAAAAGGAGTAGGAGGAGGAATAAGAGGACAAAGAGAAGCAGAATGAAGAGGAATACGAGAAGGAGGAGGAGGAGGAGGGTGAGATGATAGAAGCAGCCGAGAAGAACGAAGAGAATGAAGAGTGGGAAACGTATAGGCGGGAAAAAGAGGCGGAGGAGAAGGAAATTGTATATATTAGGTAGAGTGCATATAGACGATGAGGAGGAGATGTGGACGCGAAGGAGGAGGAGGAGTAAGAGGAGGAGGAAGAGGAGGAGGAGGAGGAGGAGGAGAAAGCGTCTAAGGAGTATATAGCACTACACAGAGTAGAGTAATGTAGGGGGAGCGTCATCGCCGTCGACAGTGGCGCCCCCTAGAAATTGACTGCGATGGGGAAATTAATATGGTCGGCCAGCGCGGCACATAGATAGCACATAGATATCCATTTCATGTGCGGACGAACAAGCAAGTGCGTGTCCAGACGCAATGTCTGTCGCACTAAAGAAGACCTAATGATGAACAATTGTCGCAATACCCACCCACTCTATTTAGCCACACGTATACATTCATTTACGTCATTACACTGCCCGGCTTCCCGTCTTTCCTAATGCATACGCATTTAGATTGGCAGACATGCAGACAAACAGTCAGACATATGCAGACAAACAGTCAGACATATATGCAGACAGACAGACAATCAGTCAAATACATAAACAGAGAGAAGGTTGGACACAGAGATATACATGTAGATCTGTGGAGGATTGAAGGTGCATTCGAAGTGAAGATTTAAACAGATGAAAATAATTAAAATATATATAAAGAGGCAATATAACCTTATATATATACATATATATATATATAGTGGAATGTGAGGAGAAAGATTCAACAGTGTTACACTGATACAGTATCCAAAGCGATACGAGAGAAAGGATGAAGGTTCAAACCAATGAAATTCACGGGGACATGCCATGGAAAAGTGTTAGCTGCGTGTAAAACAAGACAGGCGTACATACATATTACATACATACATATCACTTAGAAATTAAAGGAATATCACACAAAATAATGCAGATTCGAAACTGAAGGACAAATATTTATTCTGTGGACGTCAAAATTTAAGCTGACTGTCTAACTAACATAACAAACATTTAACATATGCACACATTTGATACACATAGAAGGCTACATGTGTATTTCTGTATATTATATAAATATAAGTGCATGCGTGCTTGTGAAAATGCATGGGACAGCAAAGTCTGCATGTCTGTCTGTCTGTTTGTCTGTCTGTCTGTCTGTCTCTCTGTCTGTCAGTCTCCTCACCCCCACCCATTTCTCCCACATAAGTATATTCTATAGTTTCAAAGGCTTGCCTCCAAAGGTCGTTGCGTTTACTTATAGCCTACCCGGATGCGTGGTTGTGACTGCACGCACAGTTTGTGTCCTGCCTCGTTACTCATTAGCCACTCTGCTTGTTCGTCCTCTCGTCTGTCTCTGTGGTTGGTTGCCCCCGTCTGGTTGTCCGTTTGTCCTATACACAGCAACTTCTATGGCGCCCGATTGAAGGTTGTATAGGCCTACAGGTGCAAGGCTCAGCTTAATAATATCGGAGGCTGCTGTCACAGGCATAATAGTTCACGAGATAAATCATGGACTTACGCATGTATAGACTCAGACATAAACCAGCGGCAACAAAGACATAGTGGCATATTCAGAGAAGCATGCATAAAGGAGAGGGGGAAGAGAAAGAGAGGGAGCCATATGTTGATATATGTGTGTGCATTTTTAAATAATATGTATAAATAAAGATGGAGATTGAGAGAGCGAAAGAGAGAGAGAAAGAGAAGGAGACAGACAGGTACATAGACAGAGACAGACGGAGACGGAGAGGGAAAGGGAGAGGGAGAGAGAGGGAAGGAGGGAGAGAGAGAGATGGATAAAGCATTGAATAAAGCCACACTGGCAACCGGGTGGTTAGAGTAGGCAATAATGTTGGAGTTAATACGAAAAGAAGCATCATAAATTCTCATATAAAATACGATCAGATAATTAAGAAAAACCTGCCGGGAAAGACACAGACAGACAGACAGACAGGCAGGCAGACAGGCAAACAGAGAAACAGACAGACAGACAAACAGACAGACAGACAGACAGACATGCAGATAGACAGACATGCAGACAGACAGACAGATATACAAACAGACAGACAGCGTTAGCGCACCAAATGACTTGAGTATTGATGTGACGTGACGTAATGCATGCATGGAGTATCGATCAATATAGAAGCTGCCATCCGTGGGGCCAATGACAGGCGGGCGACAGGCTGCAGGTAGAGCGCCAGCTGCCGAAAGAAATATGCATTAATAATAATAATAATACAATGGCGTTCGCTGTATTGTCACAAGCTTGAGACAGTGGATTTAGAGAGAGTTATGAAATGATCGGTGACCTCTACGCGGGGTCAGACCCTACTAAATATTCATGAGATTCAAGAGGAGCGACTCAATTTGTCTCGGAGATGATGAACATTAATTATTCATTTATTATTTATATCAGGGCACCTATAGGTTTTTCATTAAACGCGAATATAATAATAATTTATAATATATATATATAGATTCTATATATAATGTATATTGTATATAATATAAAAGGTCTTTAGATGGTGTTAGAAAGACATACAGCATGTCCAAGATTACTCCACTAACGTGGAATGACCTTGCAGCATGTCTGTCTTTCTCCAGACAGACAGACACACGCACAGACTGAGAGACAGACACACAGACAGACAGACACACAGACAAATAGACAAACAGACAAATAAACAGACAGACAAGCAGTTAATAAAGAATACACACATAGCGCTTTACACAAACTGAACACAATAAATCAACTGTGCATGTGCATGCGTGTGTGTGTGTAAGAGTATGTGTGTGTGTGTATGTATGTGTGTGAGTATGCGTGTGTATGTGTATGTATGCGTGTGTGTGCGTGTGTATGTGTGTGAGTATGCGTGTGTATGTGTATGTATGCGTGTGTGTGTGTGTGTGCTAGTGTGTGTGCATGCGTATGTTTGTGTGTGTGTGTGTAAGCATGTTTGTGTGTGTGTGTGTGTGCTAGTGTGTGTTTCGATGCATTTGTTTCCTCATTTTTTTTGGCTGGTCGTAATTTAGTCCATATTTTTTTATCGCGTATTCTGAAGTCAGCAGTTCGCAAATATCGATCGGTGGCCTCGTTTGACTGCATCCAGTGTCAGTATTATCATCGACCACATAGATAACTGTTGTTGTTGTTGTTGCTGCTGCTGCTGCTGCTGTTGTACTAGCAGTCGCCGTTGCTGCGTTGTTAAGGCAACGGTGACACAAGGATTGAAAGATAGCGAAAGACAGAAACAGAGAGACAGACAGACAGACAGACAAAGACAGAGATCAAGAGAGATCAAGAGATCAAGAGAGAGAGAGAGAGAGAGAGAGAGAGAGAGAGAGAGAGAGAGAGAGAGAGAGAGAGAGAGAGAGAGAGAGAGAGAGAGAGAGAGCAACAAAGACACGAAATGAATGTGAATCTATGTTCAAGTCTAAACGTGTTTCCCTCTGCATGTTACATTTGGTGTGCATATGATATATATATATTATAGATAATATATTTATATATATATACTATTATACCAGCTCTCTTGTTATTCTCCGCATCACATGCATCTCCAAATCCATCTCATATGTCACAGCGATATTGTAGCATGATGTAATATAGTCATAGACACTGAGTATTTCTGTACTCATGAACCTCAAACATCCATGTATATATAATATATGCATGTATATATAATATAATATTCAAATATATATATATATATATATATAGAACTAGATATATATACTATGCAACTGCTGACGAACCAGGCTATATATTCTGAGCTGTAAATAATGCCATTAACGCCTGTCACACACACAGACGATCAGACTGAGTCAATGTCCGTGTAGTACACAAATTCAGGGTCGAATATTATAATACGCTTATGCTTAAATGCGCCTGTAATTTAGGGCTAAAAATGCACACATGTATCTGCAATTCTGCATACATGTGTGTGTGTGTTATATCCTGGTTTCAATTGCCTGCAATGCTTGCCGTCCAAACACGGAGGCCGTTCAGTACAAACCTTCTCTGCATGCAACCATGCATTACACCCACATGGTCACGGTTGAACGCATTTTATAAACGGACACAATTCGTTCAGCCCTTCGGTGGGTCAGATTTATATAGCGCCAGAGTGTTGGGTGGCTGGTCGAACAGAAACGATAGCAGTAGAATCAGGGTCGAATTAAGAAATGTGAGACCCTATTCGGAAATGTTTTTGGGATCTTCGGCCGAAAATTTGACGACCTTATTTTAGTCGTTTTGTCGAAATTTCTTTAAAATATACCCTGTCAAAAATAGCTGACAACCCTTTTTTAGTCATTAATAATTTTGGTGGAAATTTCATCAGAATATATCAATTTTTTCTTTAAATTATTTTTTCGAATGTTTGGGGGCCCCTATAGTGTGGAGGCCCCTGTTCAGCCGAACATGTTGAACATGCCTTAATCCGGCCCTGAGTATAATACAATACGGCAGAGGAAAACTAGCATATGATAATGCAATTCTGCTAAAGTTCAGAAGGGCATACAGATTCGGCGTCTTCAGTGTATACAATACAAGACCCACACACGCTTTACCCATGCACACACGCTTTGAAAGGTCCCAACCCCATGCATGCACCGGCGATGCCCTGGCGACATTTGAACCCCACATCCCACCCCACCCCCACCCTACATCCCACCCCACTACCGCCCCACACCCCGCCCCACCCCTCTGCGGTCGTCGTTGTCACTTCACTGTTGACGGTTGCCCGAGGCGACGTCGACCCTAAAAGCCAAGCTGTGATTGGCCAATGCACACTCGCTCGGTTCTTAGGGTAAACACAGCCTAGGCATGCCTCGTTTTTTAATTAACTTTAGACTCTACGTGTATGTGGTATAAAGTTACAGTTGTGTATACAACTTTATCTGCTAATGCTCCAATGTGTGAATTGTACAGAAATGACTGGGGGGATCAGACATTGATTTATGGAGAGTTAGGATGTGCAATAATGTACGTGTTAAAAAAACTATGGATTTGAACCCAAACCTCAGCTATTCTCACCATGTAATTTTAACCTCCCGTGCATGCATGCACCGTTCAGAATCGCATAAGGCTGACCAACTCATCGTGATGGACTTGCATGCTCAAGGTCCTCTGCCCTGCAGTGACCCATACTCTGAGCTGTGCAGGCCGAGCACTCTGCCCAAACCTCTGACGAATTTTGTCACTAGGATGTCCACTATGTTGTGTGTAGATACTTTATGCAGCGCCTTCGTGGACGTCGCACAAATCATGGCGAAGAGAAAGAAAATTACATTTCAGTAGATTGGTCGTTCTTCGATTGGCAGCTGGACATGAAACTTAATTTAATTTAATCTCATCGGTTGAAATGAATATATTGCAAATCAGAGAAAATCTCGTGCCATCCAATCTATTGCCTTCCGGGCGCACTCGCAGTCGATTTGACTCGGCGGTGGCGGCGGCAGAGTATCATCTGCATTTAAAAGATGACACAGCCTGTACCTGCGGGTGATCCTGAAATTGATAGAACATGAATTACTGCATACTATGCACGTAAGATGGTATGGAAGATCTGGATATCGATTGTCATTTGCCACTTTGCAGTTGCATCTTTGCAATGAATATAATTTTATGTATATTTATATATAGATATCCAATATAAATTCAATGTAAAAACATATATTTATATTAATTTGAGTTCCTATTTGATGGTGATGAAAAGAATTTTGAGCATGAGTGAGTAAAGTGACTCTGAGAATGACTGCAAATGATGACCAGAAGCACCCATGTGATCATGTTATAAGGATTGCAGCCTTCGAACACTGCAACATCCTCAACCACGAAGTAGCTTACTTAGACAAAAGAAGGTCGTCATCAGATTCACCTTAATCAACTGTATTATTACTTTTTAATCAACGACGATGCGCCATAATGAAGATGGCCTGCAGCGTCGTATCCCTCCTCCAATCTACCAGATTTGGACTGGCACCATCAGTGTACGAGGGTTCCAATGTTCATCTGATGCTGCATGGACGTTGCAGAGATATCCAGCATACGTTCCAACCGGATGATGACATCCTTCACGATCATAACCGACCAAATAGAACCTCCTGATGATGAAGGGTCCAGAGGCAGATGAACCAATTGATGAAGCAATTTGCGTCCATTACTGATCGAAGGCATATAGTGACGTCATGTCAGATTCTGCTGTTTGAATCTGAAAATAACAAAACAAATTCAACTGAAAAGGAGTTGCATTGAAACGAAAACAGGCAGAGAGATACGAGCACATGCAGAGTTGCAGACACAGTTATGAGGGCAAGTAAACAGACGGACATGGGATGATGGATAGAAAGTTAGAAACAGAGTATATAATAATAATACAATACATAGTGATTCACAACAATTTCATTGGCATCAACGATTTAGTTATACGATCAGAAATGTTTACTTTTGATTACATTAAACCCAAGTTGCTCTCTCTCTCTCTCCAAAAATATTAATCCTACGAGAACCATGCCTTTGTGGTCTTGTATTAAGTATAAGTCTCTTATATAATATATTATTATGTATATATAATATATATTATCATATATATATACATATACTAACATATATATATATATTGAATCATTGATGGTAGATTCATATTTTATGGATATAGACAGATTAACTTCCTTCCAATAATATATGTACAGAATGTCTCATAATATCGACTGCAGCAGAAATCGAAAATTTGATGCATAGATCTATATGTATAACGTATATATTTATATTAGCCTATACACTATGGTTATGCACATACATAAGCATGTGCAAATCACTTATGTTTGATATTGGTAAGATCTGAATGTATTTCTTGTTCTTTGCAGTCAGTGACAGAAAAAGCATCCAACTAAGTCACTATTGAATTGCTGCTCCAGAAAAATGTAAGCTATTTCTCATAGTTATAATTGATGCGAAAAAGTTACAGAATGAAATACACATCAAATAATAAATAGGACACAGTTAGTTGACATTGTTCATCCAATGAGATATTTCAGTGATGTTGCAACATCGGCATATAGGCCTACATGAAATTGAAATAAGTTTTCACAGCTTCTTATCTCAGGCCTCCATCTATACTCAACTTGCACAAAATCTGCATATGTCGCGCGGATAAAAACCTCTGGTGTGAAGAAATCAGTGACATGTATGCATATATATATATAAAATGTATGCATAATTGCGTATATATATAATTATATATATATATATATATATTTATATTTAGGCCAAGATGGAATTTCTCAACTCGAGCTGTTTCTCGCGTTACTTCACCGATTTATCAATCTTTGACTTCATGAATTAGGGTGACGAAATGAGCGGGGAGAGATTTCATCCCTCCCTACTATATACCTTACGGCGTTCTTTTCAAAGATGGAATCCATACCAGAGCTGGCGAATGGTGAACCTCCCAGGGCGCGTTTCTGTCTCTACCCAATTAAATCCGCAACCCAGTTCTATGCTTTGGAAACCATGCACACACAATCAAGTATCCTCACAGGACTCATACACACTCTCTTGCATATATAATTACAACGACAAATGGATGATCGAATATTATATATATATATATAAAAGTATTTTTAATTGCTCCAAATAATTAACTATCGTCGTATATATATCAAACCATACGGGTATAGGCTATGTACATATCGGCATGAAATTAAAAACAATCATATCTGTAAATCTATAAATCCTTGTCGGAATCGTTTACATTATACTTCAAATTTGAGCATTTCCATACGGGGCTGCACGTTTCTATGGTTGTTTTCAATCGGAAGTAGAGGTCAGGTGACCTTTGGTGCCAGTCTAATGGTCTAATGAGTTAGTCCGAGCAACGAGTCATCGTTGTGAGAGGTTAGAAGCTGCTAATTAAAAACTATTAATTGCCGAGCTTCTTGTTTTTAGCCACATACGAAGCAATAATTTTATATAATCTCGTTCACAGGACCATATTATCGCCATTTATTATTATTATCATTATTATTATTATTATTATTATTATTATTATTATTATTATTATTATTATTATTATTATTATTATTATTATTATTATTATTATTATTATTATTATTATTATTATTATTATTATTATTGCTAGTAGTAGAAGCAATCAGAGCAGTAGTGGTGGTAGTAGTATAATTATTGGCATTGGTATTACTATTGGCATTATTAACATTAGAGTGAGTTTTTCCACATTTTAAGTATAATCCTCAGAATTTAAAAAAGTTTTCTGAGACAGTCAGCAGGCCTAATATCTGCAACAGCCAGATTTAATCAAATTCTGACACATTTTTACTATTATTATCATTGTCAATATTATTAAAATTATCATTGAAGTTATTATTATTATTATTATTATTATTATTATTATTATTATTATTATTATTATTATTATTATTGTCATCATCATCATCATCATCATCATCATCATCATCATCATCATCATCATCATCATCATCATCATTATCGTCATCATCATCATCATTATCGTCATCATCATCATCCTCATCGTCATCATCATCATCATCATTATCAGTATAATTGCCATAATCTTAAGTATAACCTGCTAAAATATCCGACATCAATATTCAATAAGTATACAAATGTATTATATACGCATCCTGGCATCCAATTTCATATATACAAATTATGAGTATCTATAACATATATATATATACATAACTTACATATATATAGTTGCATAGATATATGTCACGTGAGCAAATATAAATGCGTACATATGTGTATAGGCAACAATGCACGCATTTGCTTAGGCTATACAGTGTACACGTGCATTGTATATTGGTCCTTGGAAGATATTGGTTTGCAGTGTTTGTTATTGCAGTGAAAACGCGCTCCCACGTCTTAGATATTAATATAAATATATATATATATATATATATTCCTATAAGTGTAGTTGTGTACGTATATATACATGTATATATCTAATAGTTTATGTTTAAATTGAATATTTGACCTCTTCTCTGCTTTGAACCATAATGCCGGCAGGGGAGTTTTCCTCCCTTGGGTATGGAATGGGGTGTGGTGAAGTGGAGAGGGTGTTATGGGGGACGGGTATAATACGGGGAAGAGTTCTTTTGATGAAATCTCGACCATTAGATTAGTCTTAAGTTACGCCAACTTTGAATTAGAAGTTCAAACGTCAGAGTTGAAATATTAGACAAAAGTCTGCGATAACACAATCACCCCGCTCACCCCACCACCAACAGACGAACATTAATCAACACCAACAGACGAACATTAATCATTCTTCAGACGTTCACATCTACATCAATGCCAACCATTATTCGTCCGTTTCTATACATTTATATAGTCACTTATAAATCACTATGTAGAATTCGTCTTAATAAAATTAATTGATCATTAAGAGCGCTGATGGAAGACAATGGTATACAGATTACATTCTTTGTGTTCGACTATTAAGAGCGGTGCTTAAGAAGTAAGACAATGGTATACAAATTACATTCTTTGTCTTCGAAACTAAATAGAATTTACACGCATATACATGTAGATCAAAATATATTCAAAAGTTTTTACAAGCAAAGACTTTGAGTATGATTTTTATGCGGAAACAAAGAGACTTAAATTCAGTGCAGCTTATATACATAGAGGGTAATGTAATTCAAAATGTAAATCTTCGAGAATTTCTCAGCACCCACAAAAGCCACGTCAGGGAGACCAGCTTATTCACCGGCGCTATAGTAAAATATGTCTTAAGTCTGCATGCTATACATATCAAACGTATAAAAGATATACATGTAACACACACAGCATAATATAAATGTTTAAATCTTTATTATGTGAGAACCGTTGAATTTTTGGCCGACATAAACCGTCCTCCTTGACATAAGATGTCATCGTTTTAACTGTTGGATGGCAAACAAAACAGTCCTGCTATGATACTGGGAAGAAGAGCTTTCCGGTCTCAGGTTACTCGATAAAATTGGGATCCATTAACACTATGACTGGATTCTTAGGAAAATCCGGAATGACAGCAGCAGTCACGTGACCTTATGACCTTCATGAGATGCCAAAGGGAGCCCGTTGTGCCCGGGGTTAATTCCCTATAATGGACTTAAAAGGGAAACGAAAGACTTCTGAGGCCCACCTGTTGTGTATCTTTTGAATTAGATAAATTATACTTGTAAGCATAGATATCATATTCCTGAGATGTTTACAGTACAGCTACTTCTCTCTTAGATCTGCCTGTGTTAGTGTAATTTAAAGGATATGGCTTGATTTGTGCGCGTATGTGTGTGCCCTTATATGTGTTTGTTTGTATGTGTCTTTGTGCAACTTTATGACTATTTTCTTCTTCAAATGTTTGGTGCAACACACACACTCACACACACTCACACATACACACTCACACACACACACACACTCACACGCACACACACACACACACACATCCGCGCGCGCGTTCATGCCTAGTATTGCAACATGTGACTATGACCAATGACTGTGATTCAATAAGTAAAAAATTAAAAATGTATTTTGGAGTTGGGTATACTAATAATATTCAACTAAGAATCCTCGTATTTTTAAAGTTTGAGTTTTTACCTTCTTAAGATATTTTTGACCGTGCAATGAACTTGACAATTAAAAATATATAAACATAATACATACATACATGCATACATACATACATACATACATACATACATACATACATACATACATACATACATACATACATACATACATACATACATACATACATACATACATACATACATACATACATAATACATACATACATGCATACATACATACATACATACATACATACATACATACATACATACATACATACATACACACACACATACACACATACATACATACATACATACATACATACATACATACATACATGCATGCATGCATACAAACATACACACATACTTACATACATGCATGTATGTATGCATACATGCATACACACATACATACGTACATACACACGCACATATACAAATGCATGCATACATGCATACATATACATTATTGAATATCTGCGTATTTTTTTACACATTTGTATACTTGCATTCATGCACATACTTTTATTCACGCACAGGCATACTTACATGCACTCATACGTTGCATATGCTTGAGCATACGCCTATAATTATATATATTTGTATAAGCCTACGTTTATGCATATGATATGCAAGCATATACTATTTGCACATAATTATTAAGTCATACTGTATTCAAAATTACTTAAACACATAAATATGGTGATTATTGAATTGTTTGCGTATATTCAGAATCATGACTACAGCGTGCACATGCATACGAGTACATATGCTGCAATGCAGGAAATGATTCAATACGATACACAGAGACATGCAGACATACAATGAATGAACCAAACAGACAGGCATGTGTTCTACGTATAACTGACTATGCCTCTGAATAACCGTTGTCAAAAATTGCAGTTGGCACAGTGCGCATGTCAACGCCTTTCGCAGCCGGAGATAAAGAAAGAGAGAGATAAAAGGAGATATGAAGAGCATCATCCATCCCTCCGTCCATCCATCCATCCATCCGTCGATCCATCCGTCCATCCATCCGTCCATCCATCCATCCCATCCCATACATCCAACCTCCTCCTGTCGGAAGCCTCACCAACAGAAGCTCCACAGCTGCAGCCAAAGAGTCTGGCAAATGTGTATGTGAAGCGAGGTAATCAATTCTCACCCTCGATGATAAATGGCTTCATGTGGCCCGCCGCCGCTGATTTTTAATTCTATAAGTGATATAAATTTATATATATATGAATAATATTTGTGTTAACCACACTTGAATATTCTTCGTAATGTCTGTCATTAGTTTAAGTGAGTGACTCCGTATGGCTTTCCGTTTTTCTCCTGTGTCTGCCCGGGTATGTCTGTCTGTCCCTGTGTATGTATGTCTGTCTGTCCCTGTGTATGCTTCTGCGTGCTTTGATTCACTTTTATCTTGTTGGCATGGTCTTTCAGTTCTCACTTTCCACGTTGAACTGCCATGGTGTGAAATTAAACTGATGCGCTTCTCAATAGTGAAGACAGATTTGGCCGAACGATCGAGCAGCGTAGAAAACGATGAGTTGTTGTTGTTGTTGTTGTTGTTGTAGTTGTTGTTGTGCCATATAATACCACTTGCCAACTTTTCTTACTTTATTACAGATTTATAAGCTTACATGTTGGTCCTTTATGTGCATGATAGTAGTTTTCATTTGTGTAAATCAAAGTTTTGGAATTTATAATAATTATGGTGCATTGAACACATACAAAGTGTTCCTATATATTTATATTATATAGGCCTACATATGCTACATTGCATTTAGAACTTGGTATCTTGTTATTTTATGCTTGTTATGGTTAGTCTTGTAAACGTAAATGTATAATGTATAGCTTTAGCCTACACATGAAGATATGAAGACCGCATGATGTCCTCGTGTATATCTGTTTGAATATCAGTCTGTCTGTATGTCTTCGCGTCTGTCTATCTCAGTCTCTGCTTATCTCTCAAACGTTATCAAATTTTCTGTCTGCACATCTACACACATTGTACATGCACATCTATTGGAATCGTCCAAGAGGACTTTGGATGAACCCTCGATCAGTTGTCCCCGTGCTCACTCAATAATCCCCAGATAAATAACCACAGTTTAAATCATAATGGCTAAAACCCCCGCCCACCTCCCAAATCCAAGCATGCATAAAGTATATTCAAAATTGTAATTGCAAGAATTTATTTATATATAAGTGTCTTCTACGCACTTTCGCTGTGCCCCTGACCTTACTATATACAATGCAAGCATACCTCCCAAGAAATTGGTCTTCAACCGCTTGATAAATAATAATTATAGAACCTCTGTATGCATAATTATATGGAAAGAAGGAAATGCTCCTGGCACAGAACGATTGCTTGCATGGAAGCCTGAAGAACTGCATATAGCCATCAAATGGAAATTCGATTATAGCCACCGCTGACAACATATTTATAATATTCAACTACAGAAAATTAGCAATACGATGTTTATAGTAAAAATGAGTAAATTGTCATTTCTCTTATTCAATGTTATACATATTTGATGCGCTACATCTTACGATATCATGTTGGTGCCAATTGATTACATCAAATGATATTGTGATATTGCAGGTCTTCTACTACGATGGTGGCTAGGAGATTTTCGGTGATCAATTTTGCATTCAAATAATAATTGGCGATCTAAAAGAAACGTTGAACCTGCATGGAAATTGAGGAAATAAAGGTAACTTTTAAAAACTAAATACCTATAC
Organism: Lumbricus rubellus; assembly: GCA_945859605.1. Lineage (NCBI taxonomy): Eukaryota > Metazoa > Annelida > Clitellata > Crassiclitellata > Lumbricidae > Lumbricus > Lumbricus rubellus. Next base: position 23,370,866 of record OX243813.1, on the reverse strand, counting down.
TGAAGACACAAATCCGATTCAGTATTAAGCTGCCGAGCTCTTCTCATACGTGGGACGCCCACACTTTGGGGCAAGAGAGGTTTTTTGTCTCCATGAAAATTGACACCCAACATTTTAACTGCTACATTTTAATATTAGACAAATTTTTCGCCCTATAAAGCCACGATGATACTACTGATAAACAAAATGAGATTAAGAAATTTAAATAGATAAACCACTATAAAAATGTCCATGTTCCAATTTTCCGCTTTGAATTTTCAAGCTCTTGGTAAATAATTTACCCGTGCACGTGGCCATTGTGTTTCGCCCCCACCACGCAAAAATTTCTGCTGGCACCCAGGCATCTCATGCAGACTGCATTCAACGGGTCTTCGACCCAATTTTTATACGAATCTTTTCACTGGTTGACTGATGGCCTATTAGGTAAAAAAAATACTCCCGGTAGCCTCCTTTTTGTAAGTATGCTACAATGCACCTATATCAAATTACAGCAGAATAGCTAAACCGTCGCATGTTCTGCATGGCTTGCCTTTGTTTCAGTGCTCGTATCAAATTGGCCACATGTTTCTCTAGGGCTTCATTTTTTATCAATTAGTTGGTCGTTTTAGTGCAGGCACACGATATATATAATTATATAGCCTACACACACACATACACACGCATGTACGTGCAATGATATATAAATAAGCTGTGTATAATATATAATGTGCAAGATGAGTTTCTGATAGGTTTCATATATATATATATAATATATATATATATATTATATATGTACATAGACCTATATATATAAATATATATAATCGCTATGTATGTATGTATGTATGTATGTATGTATGTATGTATGTATGTATGTATGTATGTATGCATGTATGTATGTGTGTATTGTATATATGGACTGTCATGAGTTCCTGACAGGTCTTGAATCACATGCAAAAGAAGCAGGAGGTATTGCAGCGACCTATAAGATGCAACCAACTGTTGGTGGAGAAAAACGTTATGCATGTATACGAGGAAATAACATGCTCATAACAATTCTAAAATATTAGCTATCGTCGCCACTTGTATCAACAGAACAGATTACGGTATAATTAATTATTAAGCGTGGAGGTTCACGCAGAATTTCTTAGTAACCCATTTTTCGAACTGCCGTTTATTTTAATATCACCTTGAAAATTATAGAAAGTGTAAAGTTTATCTGATTTGACTAATTTGTTAGTCAAGGGCTTTTTGATAATCCGGCTATTTCAAAGGTGACATCGGATTAAACTTTGGGGTTGTTTACGGTATTCTTGTGGTTATTGTCTATCTGACTGACTGTCTGTCTGTCTATCTGTCGGTCTTCTGCTGCCACTGCCCACCTTCAATATGGCCTGCATTTTCTCTGTTTCGTTTCCATTAATTTGTGACATAATTTATAGTTGATTTTAACTTCTTCTCGACTTCCTTCCTCCACTTTCTGTCTTTTCGCGAGAATGAACCATCGTCCTCCATTCTATTCCTCCATTTTCAAAACCATTCCTCCTTCTCTTCCTCTTTTGCATGCTTTTCCTCCTCCTCTCTTTCTTTCTCCTCCTCCTCCTCTTCCTTCTTCTCTTCCTCTTCTTTCTTCTCCTCCTCCTCCTCATCCTCCTCCTCCTTTTCTTTCTTCTCTTCCTCCTCTTTCTCCTCCTTCTCCTTCTCCTCGAGCTGCTCGGTCATCTAATCAAACTTCATCACGATGCTCAGCTGCAGTATATATATATATATATATATATATATATATGTGTGTGTGTTTGTGTGTGTATGTGTGTACGCATGCATATATATATATATATATAATAAGGAGAGACAGACAGACAGACTGGCTGAAAGACAGACAGATAGAGATAGAGATATAGAGAGAGACCTCGTCCCACAGTAAATCATCGCCCCGTACTTGCTGCGTTTCATTAAAAGCGCCCCTCCACCCCCACTCCCCACCCTCCCCACTCAAACCGTTTTAATCAACGCCGTTGTTCTTTTGTTTTCAGCCCAAACTGAAGTCGTCGTCGGATCAACCGGCGACCAGAGGGTTAGAGGTTCGACCACAACCCCCTTCGTCTACCCTCAGCACCGACCAAGCCACGCCGCAGGACAAGACCTACAAGCAACACACCGTTGCCGCAGCACTGTAACAGTCCAGCCATGCTAACGGCGGCGACAGTTTATTGCCTATTCCCTAGGAGGCGCCAGCGTACTGATCATGATTAATCACTGGACTCCTGCTGCTGCGCATAGTTTTCTGTCGCTGGTTACAGACGAGTGAAGCGAACGAAAGGCAAAGAGAACTGATTTGAAAGAGACGAAATGAACTCAACCATTGCAACAAGACTTAGAATAAGAAGCAGATAGATTCGTTTTCTTTTTAGCCTTTCATCGTCTCCGAGTATGTTTAAATGTCCATCTCTGTATACCTCTGCAGAGAGAGACTCTGTGTCTCTCTTTATCGAACGCAAAACGATGCGTTTTGTTTTTTGCCGATAAACTTCTGACCGAACGGTTTATGCAAATGCTGCAGACCGTCATTGTAATATAAATGAGGTTTTTTTCTCTCTCTCTCAACATCTAAATGGCTTGTTATTCTTCTGCACAGGCTTCAGCGCGCGGTGGCGTTGCTGTATTACAGGGGTGTCAAACCTTTTTGAGTGGCGGGCCAGAATGAACATTTTTCAACAAGTGGCGGGCCAGGGTGTCGAAGCTCCTGAGCAAAATTGGGTATAGTGATCTGACAGGGAGCTCCAGGCTTGGTCAGCTAATTCCCAGAAAATTTTTGTATAAGTAAATCTCAAATGGTGCAATTTTTAGCATACAAAACAGCCAAATAGGGCTTATAAAATCTTACTTTTGATGTTCATTATCAGTCGTGGACACTGGACATGACATAGAACTCGTAAAGCTTTTGGCCTAAGCCTAAGGTCATTAAATCTAGGCATTGTCATAAAATAAAGGCTCACAGTCTACCGGTAAGCTCACAATAAAAAATTATCAATTTATCACCTTAAGTTTAAGTCTTGTAGGCCTATCCTTTATTCACAACGCTAGCGTTTTCCTGACAAATCAAACATAGGCCTACTGGATAGCAGTACTGTTGTATTCAACAAAGAAATACATATGCATCCAAATATCGCGAAAAGGTCTTGATTCAATGTCCACGTACTTTCGTTTCTTATTAAATTTTGACAACATTTTAAATATTATAAGTGTTTCGTAACTTTCATAATTTTGTTAACAGACAACCAACCGCAAACCACAGACACACACTTTACACAGTCTACAAAGAGCTGTGCGAGTGTGCGTCTGAGCAAAAGTGACGTGAGTAAGAAAAAAACTTCCATGTATTTGGCGCTGACTGTAAAATATCAAAATTTCAACTTTCATCCTTCAATTTTGTAATCTTTAGGGAAGGCTCCGCGGGCCAGAAAAAAATCGTCGGCGGGCCAGAAATGGCCCGCGGGCCAGCTCTTTGACACCCCTGCTGTATTATAACCACAGCACACCACAACGATATGTGTCACGTTATTGCTGTTATTGATGATGACGAAAATGACGACAGCGGTTATAATGATGATGATGTTGCTGCTGTTGTTGTTGTTGTTGATGATGATGATGATGACGACGATGATGATGATGATGCTACAGCATTAATAAAGATGAGAGCTATAATAGTAGTCGTCTACTGTATAGGCCTATAGTCCTGTGGATGTGATGCTGCTGTCGTTTTGTCACAACCGATGCAATTCATCGCGAATGACGTTGGCCATCAATAGAGATCGTCATCATGACGTCAGAGAATTGATTGAATCATTAGAGAGAGAGAGACAGACAGACAGACAGACTGAGACACAGACAGACAGACAGACACACCGGCACGCAGAGAGAGAGAGAGAGAGAGAAAGAGAGAGAGAGAGAGAGAGAGAGAGAGAGAGAGAGAGAGAGAGAGAGAGAGAGAGAGAGAGAGAGAGAGAGAGAGAGAGAGAGAGAGAGAGAGAGAACCACAACAGACCGGTTGACTTCATGCAGAAACATTCGACCGGTTGACCTCAGAACATTCATTAGAATCTTTTTTACTTGTAAAAAGGTTGACGTTGAATGGGAAATGGTCCGTTATTTACTTCAGCCTCATGCATGCAGAAGGGAATGCATGAATGCATGGATGGATTTGATGGGACGAGCAGAAAACTATATATTTACAAGAAAGAGAAGAGCGTATACAGTGGAATGAATGCATGGATATATGTAGAAAGATAGAGAGAAGAGATCGATACATAAAATAATATGTACACAAGGCTTAAAGTGTGGCTGGACGGTCATGGACGGCGTCCATGCACTTATTTTCGATTCTGCACGCCGTCCTGCCACTTATTTCGCCAGCACATACTGGAAAGTTTAGGAACGTCCTGCCATGGCACTTCTTTTTAACACTTTAAGGCTTAAGCGCTGTATGTGCATATGGATAAATGGGCTTGGATAGCCTACAGATGCATAGATGGATACATAGATATAGATACATGCTTATATATTATAGCAAAACTAAAGACCTGAAAGGACATATGCAAGAATATCTGTGTGCATTTGTGTGTGTGGGTGTATGTGTGTTTGTGTGGGTGGGTGTATGTGTGGGTGTGGGCGTGTGTGTGTGTGGGTGTATGTGTGTATTTGTGTATGTGTGTGCGTGCGTGTATGTTGGTGTATGTGTGGGTGTATGTGTGTGTGTGCGTGTATGTGTGCGTGTGTGTGCGTGTGTGTGTTATTATAGTCGGATATAATTGATGATTGATAATATATTATGTATAGGAAGGAAAGGCAAATTCCCAGCCAAATTGGAGACGCATATAGAAGGTGGCATGGACAGCGACAAGCAGACAAACTCCGGCGGACCTTGCAGCAGACATGGAGAAGGAAAAGACATCTAAATAAACAGACAGAGAGGCCGAGAGGATACATATGCTGAAAGACAGTGTGTGAAGACAGACATACATAGAGTGATATATAGAAGGGAAATTGGAGGAGGGTCAGCGGAGAGGGAGAGGGAGAGGGAGAGGGATAGAGTTGTCTGGAGACTGATGAAGGAAGAGATGGATGGAGGAGGAGGGTGGAGGTAGATACGGTGCATAAAAAGATTTCTGCAGCGTCTATGTATATATTGTATATGCGACCAAGAGACATGAAACGTTGATTAATACAATTATTCTTAAAGATGGATGACGTGAGAAAGAGAGAAAACGTGGCAGTGATGCAGAGGGCGTCAAAAGGTGCCAGTATCAGTTGAAGCCGACTGCATCATGAGTGGCGGAGAAGAGAGCAAGAAAAGAGGGAGGAGAGGAGGACAACTCCCAGGGGTAGGGGGGCAGAGGGTGTACCAGTAGACACTGACAGACAGATGACATCCTTACACGAAACCAGAGCTGTTTTAAAGGAATTTTTAGAACTGCACAACTCCTTCTTTCCTTTCCCATCATGCATGGTAAATTACCTCCAATCGGAGGACAATGACATTTTTTGGATAGTTTCAACTGTACAGAAGTGCTTCTACAACTGCACATTTTGTGCACGACTGCACGTTAAAAAAGCCCTGCACGAAACTATGGCACCATCTATACTGAAAGCGGGAAGATTGAGAATCGAAAAAAGTAACTCCTCTGCAGTGTCCAATGCTAAAGATAAACTCCCTTCCACAAAACACCATCGCAGCAACTATTTATATACCGCTTGAGTAATACTCACGAAGACCCCCACAACAACAACAACAACAACCACAACAACAACAACAACAACCACAACAACAACAACAACATCCATACATCCATGCAACATTGCAACAAAAACACACATAAAAATACAGGTATAAAAATATCAGCGCGAACAAACACACGAGAACAGGTATACTTAAACGTACTTATACAAAATTAATACATGTATACTTAAACGTATACTTATACAGACATACTTAAACATACCTATACAGACATACTTATACATACTTATACAAATAAACTTAAACATACTTATAAAAAAATATACTTAAGCATACTTATAAAAAATATACAAAAAGTCAAAGAGCAAGTATACTACGAAAAGGTAAACACGCAGATTGGTGAACAAACAGATACAGAGAGACAGGTGTACGGAGAAATATATAGATCAGAAGGGCCGAACTCATTTCCTAACAAAAACGATGGGTTTTTATGAGAAAACGGTTGTTTTGCTGGACGTCCTTATCCCTGTTTCCACCCACGAATCTTTCCAGCGTTTTTGCCAGACAACAATAATCGTATAATTGGGTCAGTCAGTCAGTCAGTCAGTCAATCAATCTTAGTAAATAAACCAGCCAATCTGTCAGCAAATAAACAAGTCAATCAGTTAGTCAGCATGTAGATGGGTAAGTATAAGTAAATCAGTCAGCCGTCAATTAAGTCGGTATGTAAAGCAATCAGTCAGTCAGGCAGTCAGTCAATAATGACGACATAGTAGGTAGGTCAGTCAGTGAGCTTTATATCAGCCTGTGTGCATGCAGATGTGTTTGTGCTTGTTGTTCTTTTATATGTCTACAGATATGCTTTCTTGTCAGCTTGTGTGTGTGTCTGTCTGTCTGTCTGTCTGTCTGTCTGTCTGTCTGTCTGTCTGTCTGTCTGTCTGTCTGTCTGTCTGTCTGTCTGTCTGTCTGTCTGTTTGAGCATCTGAGCATGTCTGAGGGTGGTCAATCATATGCAGTGGGTCAAGTCATAACGAATGCGTTTTTTGGCTGCAGCATGCAGAAGCAAAACAATAAGAAAGACAGGAGACAATTTCAACGAAATATGACTTTTCGTTTTGTTTGACGTCATTCGACAAATGTAATAATAATGCCAAGGAATCGTGTGTTCACTGTTCGGTCCAACAGAACAACAGCAGCGGATCTCGAGGGATGATTCTAATAATGAATCGGTTATTGCTCGGAGATGTTTTCTCCTATACTCCGCAACCATCTAGTGAGCCCCGCTGTCAACTGTGCATCGGTCGGCAACAGTGCTTAGGCGGCGGGGGTGGGGCGGCGGACGGTGCTTGGGGGGGGGGGGGTAGAACAGTTACTGTTGACCACTGCCGACCACCCGCCCACGCAGAAATGCAGATGCCGAGAAAAAGCGTTGCTATATTATATGAGAATGGATGGATGAGCTATATATATAGATCTATTATGCAAAAAGAAGTTCGTGCAAATATTATTGCCATGGCAACGCTAAGAAGTGCGTCATGCATGCTGAGGCGCTATGCAAGTCAACAAATGGAAATGGCAATTGCAATTACATGGTTAATATCATGCAGGCTGCAGTGTATTCTATCTTATCTCATTACTTTCTTTCTTTCTTTATCACTCTCTGTCCGTCTCTGTCTTTGTCTCTGTCTCTCTGTCTCTCTGTGTCTCTGTGTATCTGCGTATCTGCCTATCTGCCTGTCTGTCTGTCTGTCTGTCTGTCTGTCTGTCTGTCTGTCTGTCTGTCTGTCTGTCTGTCTGTTTCTCTCTCTCTCTTTCTCTTTCTCTCTCTCTCTGCCTCTTTCTCTATCTCTGTCTTTGTCTCTGTCTCTGCCTCTGTGTGTCGCTCTCTCTAAAAAAACCGTCATTTCAGAATAACCTTTCAAACTGATCCTTCTTCCATGCAGGCGACCCTTAAGGACTGAAATTGTTGATCGATTAGAGTTCGCATCCATTTTGTCCGCTTCCATTTTGTCCGCTATATAAATTTGTCTACTCTACTATTTTGCTCAATAGAATTTTCCGCTACCATATCATATCGTCCGCCACCACTTTGTTCGGTATACCACTTTGTCCCAAAGAGGGGGAAAGAGGTAGAAACGGTCGAAGAGCGCAAGGAGCGAACAGATGATGCAGAGAGAGGCTTACGCATATATAGTGGGACAGACATTTTGAGGACGAGACCAATGGAGACCAGAAAGAGCA
>OX243813.1:23340396-23362709 GCA_945859605.1 Lumbricus rubellus | reverse complement strand
GGAAATATGCACACTGAGGGATCATTCAAACCTCGGGTAAGAACATAAAAATAATAATGGTAGTAAATAATAATAATTAATAATTATAATCGTACAACACAGCCTCAGATTTAATAATTGGCAGCCTCATCATCTATTCTATCATTGGTGACAGACGTGAAGCATTCGTTCTTTTTCAACGTCTGTCCATTTGCATTCAACATGACCCACCAGATGTTTATTCCATAAATAATAATAATTTCTAAGTCCCTGCAGTGAATGAAGTAGGCCTATCTCAAACAAAAAATCCATTAAATCATCCCAAAACACTATACCGAAGATGCAGAAGAGCTAGGTCTTGAGTGTGATTTAAATATATTTCTAATTATGGCACATTCCTAAGATGCACATCTCAATGGGTCCCATCAGCCACGGAGAAGCAATACCTTGCAAAAGGAACTTATCACAGACACACCTGTTTCGGTTATGCACGCGAAGACAGAAAGTTGTGATCTGCAATACGAACATTCAGTATTTTAAAGGTCATCAGGCACACACACACACACTATATATATATATATATATATATATATATATATATGAGCATGCATGCAGGTATGTAGGCATGTATGTATTATGTGCATATGTGTATGTATGTTTGAATGTAGGCCTATGTCTAATATAATTATAACTTAGTAACTTTGAGCTTTTGTGTTAATACGTACTTTGAAAAATATAATTTATTAATATTTTCATTGTCTGCGTCACTGAATATATGACGCATTACACCTCTTGATATGCCAGTTTATAAATATTATACTTAAATGATATATGCATATAAGTATTTATTTATATGTGTTTACATGCTAGATGTATCATTGTATTAAATATGTTATTATATAATTACATAATACATATAGAGACCGACCACAATAACTCAGGAGGTCTTCATTCTTGTATTTATTTTATTGCAGCAATCATTCATTCCGTACGAAATTGCAAAGTCGCCATTAATCAGGGCCACACATCCGAACAATGAATTGCATTTGTACATGAATGAAACATGTTCATTTGTAATATCTCTAAAGGCCTTTAGCCACAAACCAATCAATTAATTCTCTTTTAAAAATCGAGATCAGAGATAACGGTGAAATCTGGAACAAAATCATATTGTTCCATTACTGACGCATGGTTGTATTTATTTGAAGCCAGACAAAAGCTTGTATTTTTAATAGCGAGGCCTATTATATGACTGTAGATGTCATGTAAAACAGTGATGCGTCGTCAATCATGATACGTGTAGCTCTCAGACAACTAAATCATTCCAACTTTTATAGTAAGCATATTATTCTCTATCGGAGTCTATCCAATAGTTTCTCACATGAATTATAGCCTACATGAGTGACAGAGTGCCAATGCTTTCCATGCACGGTACTAAATTTCTATTCCCAAAGTTTTTTATATTCGAAAAATCGTTGCTAAAGTCTTGCCATCGTATTTAAATGTCGCGTATTTTGTTACAAAGACCTTACAAGCCAACTTCTCTTGTCTTTCCATTCGCTTATAGAACGAATTTTTCCCCAAGATATCCATTGCCAACTGCAGTAAATCACGAAGTTCTTGAATATTATGGGACAATTGGATGTCATGTAATTCAGAGTTTGCAAGAATGGGACACCATAAATCAAAAAAAATTGCCAGCGCATGAGTTTTTAAGTTTTTTAATTATAAAGACGCAGATTGTTTTTTTTTAGTATCTACCAGGGCACGGTGGTGTAGTGGTGGCGTCGCTGTCTTGGAGCCAAAAGGTTCGAGGTTCGAATCCACCTCGCCGCGTAAGGACCTTGGGCAAGTCCTTCACTCACAATTGCTCAGCGCTTCGGCGTGAAACTCCAATGCAGTGTCCGCTCTGCATTCGAGAGCGCCTCTGAGTAGACAGAGCCTGAAGGGGCGCTATAACAAGTGCACATACAAACAAACGATATATACGGAAGCATAGACGGCGTACAAGTTACACACTCGTACAGTTGCTTATAGCATAACTAGGTCTACAACTCTTCGAAAATTAAAAGAAATTAATTTACTGATTATTTATTACGCTATACATTATTGAAGTAAACGTCCAACAAAAAAGTCCCGCCAAATATTACACAAGTAATATCAAAGGAATACATACTATTGCATAACATGGATAAACTATTATAGATCTATATATATACACAATGCACATACATTATTTATGTATGGTGATATTAATATAATATCGAATTTGAATATTCGCGAATTTAGTTTTAGCCGGAAAAATGCAACATTTCAAAGCATAATAGGGACCTTTGTATCGGAACACGCAGACTTTAAAAAATTATAGATTCCTTTGTCGGCAGCGAAGCAAAGAGGACTGTCAAAAATAAAAATAAACGATTTATTTAAGTTAAATAGATATTATCTATGTAAATGAAACATTTTTGTGTAGTGCGCACAGTTAATAATGGTACGTTCTGCTAAAGGTGATGAAGTTCGTATTTTTTTGGGTTAAACACTTCGACTTAAGACAAGTTATAAATACCACAAGCAAAAATAGTTACATCTTCGCCTGACAATATGTCATAAAGGTGAGACATAATTTTTATAATATATATAATTTATATATAGCAATAATTATATATATAATGCAATAATTATATATAATATATATAATTATTGCATTATATATATAAATATATGTATATTATATTATATATAAAATACACATGCATATTTATCCACATTGCATGAATCAGTTGTAATTTATGTAAGGCTCATAATTTTATAAGTGTGCTAAAGTTATTAAGGACAGAATATATATATATATATATGTATATATATATTATTTAATAATATAGTATAATTTAATAATAATAATAATAATAATAATAATAATAATAATATTATTATTATTAATAATATTATTAATAGTAATAATCATAATCGTCTGATCTTGACGAGTTCTAGCCGTTCCAGAATACAATTTTTTTAAAGTCTCCGGATAATTTTTTGAAATCCCGAGGGATATGAGATGCGTCGGATAAAAATTAAAAATAATAATAATAATAATAATAATAAGACAATTTATATAGCGCCGTAGCTCAGCCGAGGCCGAAGGAAAGGGGCGCTGTACACTGGATCACATGTTACTGTCAACTGTATGATTGTTTAAAGAAATAAGTCTTGAGTCAGGATTTGAGTCTCTCTAGAGATGGTGCCATCTTCACATGGTCAGGAAGACTGTTCCATGCAGATGGTCCCGACACAGAGAAGGAGCATTCTCCAAGCCTTCTGGTTGACCGTGGAACATGTAGCAGACCCTCCATGATGATCTAAGCCTATTGTTTTATTGTATTATTACACTCATGGAGGCTGGTTAGTTACTGTTTAACGACACTGTTTGACAACGAGATGCTTATATGTGCATACATATATATACATTATTCTATCTTATATATGTATACACTTTATATATAAGATTGTAAATATAATGCATAATTGTATATTTATATTTATCCACATAGCATGAATCAGTCGAAATTATGGAAGGCCCATGCCGCCCATCTAAGTGATATATATATATATATATATATATATATATATATATATATATATATAGACTATGGGCCAAAGTAGGCTATACGAAACTTAGGCTTTACTTTGTAGGCAATCAATGACACTCCATAATTGCCATCGAGTAAATTCCTGCTTATAGAACATTCAGTTTTTGTCCGAATATCTTCTGATCGCTTAATTTAAGTGATTTCTTGTTGGTCTAAGTCTGCATGATTGAATACCAAAATTTTTCAACATATAAATACATGTATATAAAATTGTAAATGTATACATGCATATTCTCTATTGTGCATATATGATGCTCAGTCATATTATATATACATATATTGGCATATATCTTTGTGTAGGCCTAAATGAGGCCTACATGAGAATTATGAGACTAAAAGAATAATGAACATTTTACTTCGAGGATATTGTTAGATGTGATTAGAACTTAGAAGGACATCGAACCATATAAGCTTGAAACAAACACCGTGGTTGGACTGGGAGCGCTTCTGAGTGGATTTATTGAAGAGGCGCTATATAAATTCTTGAAATGAAAAATAAATTCTTGAAATGAATAGTGTCACAATATTTAGAGAAATATTTTTAATTTGTTTGAACACAAAACAATATTATTCTAAATATTTCGTAATATAATGTAAATCTCTGATAATATTTCTCACCGCCTACAAAAGTCAAGTCAGCGAGACCAGCTTATTCACCGGCGCTATATCAAATCAAGCGTGCAATAGCCAGAGTTGCCCTGTTCGTTCCGGTGACAGGTCAAAATCGAGGGCAGTCAAGACGAGGATGTCTGTTAGTATTAGACAATTATTAGGTCTAATAGTTTGCTTTTTAAGAATTAATGATTGATTGATAGTCAACTTTGACTAAATACATGTATAAGTGCCCAATAAGGGATGGAAAATGCAAATTTATCATTATTCATTTTGAACTAATAATATTAATAATTGTTCATATTTAGTATTAATTATCATTCACTAAATAGGCTGTTGTTATTTGTTCATATTAGTAGTCTTTCTGGTCTAGTTAGCTACTCCGGTAAGCGAGGACGGCATTCGAGAGGACGGCATTCGTCTGTTGGATACAACGGACTGCGGTTCAAGCCCCGGGCTGGGAGTTGACATTCAGAGATTTAGATATCTCAGGCTAGCACGTGTGGGACGCAGGGGCGCAAGCTGCTGTGGAGCGACCTTGGGCAAGTTGCTTACCCATCATTGTCTGTGGGGAAGGCAACGGGAAACCACCTCACTCATCTCATCCCAGGGGCGTAAAAGCCAATGAACCTGCCTTCTGGCAGAGAACCATCATCATCATCATCAGTTACGGTAGTCTTTTATATTTTTTCAAGCTATATTACCTGCCTTCAACCAATAATTACGCAATGAAACCAGCATGTTAATTCTGCTAGGTTTTAGTGAGCATCGTGTTTTGTTTACAATAATAATTATATAACCACGGCTGGCCATAAAAATCTCTCTCATGAAACTGAAGTGGAAGATAAATATACAGAGCAGTTTGGACGGTCTGCAATTTATCATTGGAAATAAATTAAATGGCTGAAAATAATCAGCGAATAATCGAATGATTAATCGTTAACTTTTGCAGCCATAATATTTCATATAGACTATTTGTAAGAGAGAACAGATTTCATTTATGGAAAGTTGACATAAATCACGCTGCATGACGTAAATGGTAAGGATCGTTACTTCAGCACGGCACCAGCAGCAGCAGCAGCAGCAGTGGCGGCCAAGTAACAAACCAGCCTGCAGTTCAAATGACTGGAGATATAGCAAACAGCGAATCCCATGCACAGCAAAATGACCTAACGAGGAATCGAACTCAAGACACTAAGATTAACGAAAGGCTGCTGCATGCGTGCGTTACCACATCACAAAAGCTGCACTTTTAATTAAGACGTCCTGCAGGCTTTGAAATGCAATATATATGCATATAGGGACAAAGTCAGAGAGACGGACACACGCAGTTAGGCAATCACGCATGCAGACAGGCAAACAGCAATATACAGACAGGCAAACAGCAATATACAGACAGACAAACAGCAATATGCAGACAGGCAAACAGCAATATACAGACAGACAAACAGCAAGAGATCATTGAATACAAAATAGGTGGCCGTCCATTTCCACTCTCGAATGATGGAGAATCTTTCTGTTTACGACAGGCACTCCGTCGGGAGTCTCGGAACGAAGACCACGACGACGAAGAAAAAGACGAAGAAAAAAGACGAAGAAAAAAAAGAAGAAGAAGAAGAAAATGAAGACGAAGACGAAGAAATAAAGAAGAAGAAGACGACGATATATACACATAATTATATATATACAATGTGCATATATTATATATATATATTTTATTATATATTATTTTGTTATATATATTATATATATATATATATATATATATATATATATATATATATATATATACATAGGATCGAAGCCCATCCTATCTGCGAGAAATATGAAGATAGAGAATTGACCAACATTTCGTCACCATGGCAACAGCCCTTTAGTCTTTTATATATATATATACATATATATATATATACATATATATATATATATAATTATGCTGCACGTTGCCTGCATAATTTTATATATATACACAATACACCCACATATATATATATATATATATTCATTTATATGATAAAATATTGGTCATATAATATGATATGTTGAAAGCTAAATTACGATCGATAGGAGGTCGCATTGTATATATTTGAATATAATATATGCACAATAGAACATGCATGAAAACCAACGTCATTTTCCAAAGAGATGGGAATATATCACATTATATTATATAGGCAATATATTATATATATTATATATATTTATGTACTGTTAGGAACATTATGGTGTCGCTGTACACGTGATGCATTTAAATTTTATGTTCGGTTGAATTGTTCAACTACAATGCATAATGCAGCTGAAAATTTCGAATGTTGTACGTAAATGATCTATATATATATATATATATATATATATATATATATATATATATATATATACGTAATATATATATATAATTGCAAGGTCACTATGAGGATAGCACGCATAAGAAGTTCATTAATTATTATCATTTTCACTCTTTTACATATTATTATCTATTTTGCTCTGTTCTGCTGTGTTTTTCCTTTAATATTGTTCTGTTTTCTATTCCTATTACGTCCATTTCTATTTTAATAGAATACAACCAAGATTATGTTATTTGATATGATTATTACAATATCGTAATATATTATACGTACATACTGATTGACATGCACCAGTTGTATATTTACGTATATACAACTATATGTTTGTATACATACGATAATGAGAAAGATTACGTGAAAGTGGAATTTATCACGGATCTTGAGGTTACATGGACCTGTCATGTGGAATAATCGAGAATGCGGATTGCAAAGCCAGGAGTCTTTTTTCAAAGAGGATTTTCTCATCGATCAAAAACTAGATGGAAAATGTATACTATAGAGTTTCAGACAACTGTATAAACACGGTGCAGGGCAAGTATACAAAAATCATACATGCGTGGAAACTGTGTTTGTTGGTCTGTATCACTCATGTTTGCGTCTGTTTGGCTGTCTGTCTGTGTGTTTGTCCATCTGCATATCTGTCTGAGCTGTGTGGTCTGTGTCACTCCGCCTGCATGCTTGTTTGCGTCTGTGTGTATGTGTGTTTGTTCGTCTTTCTATCTGCTTGAACTGGAGTGGACTGTGTCACTCCGTCCGCATGCATGCCTGCGACTGCTTGCCTGTCTGTCTGCAGTCTGTGTGTTTGTCTGTCTGTTTGTCCGCCTGTCTGTCTGCTTGTGTGAGTGTCCGTCTGTATATCTGCATATGCCTGTACTGGAATGATCTGTGTCACTCCATCTGGATGCTTGGGTCTGAGTCTATCTGTCTGTCTGTCTGTCTGTGTGTGTGTGTATGTCTGCGTGAACAACTGGAGTGGCCGCATGGTGGCGCCACACTTCGCTTTCTTTGACGGTGAAGTATTATTGTCGGATGCTTTCGTGGAAAAAGATACGATTGGGGAAACGTGCATTGTGCCATGGATAGGCGCCACTAGCAGCAGTACCACCAGCACAAGCACCATGCATCAGTAGCATCAGCGGTAGTACCACCAGCACCATGCAGCATCAGCGATGGGGTAGGGTGGGGTGGGGTGGGGTGGGAGGAGGGCGGGTGCATGGATGGATTAGAGTGCGTGAAATACAGAGACTGCATGCGGTGCAATATGTTTAAAATGAGTTCAGCGGAGGAAAAGAGAGAGAGAGAGAGACAGACAGACAGACAGACAGACAGACAGACAGACAGACAGACAGACAGACATACATACATACAGACAGACAGACAGAAAGAGAGTGAGAGACAGAGACAGAGACAGAGACAGAGACATAGACAGAGACAGAGACAGAGAGAAAGAGAGAGAACTCGGCCATTTATCACTCGCCAAACATCTCAGACGATGGAATCAACAACCGCGGAAAAGAAGAAACATGCAACGAGCCATAGAGCTATACAGTATACATGTATACTATAGGAAAGAAGGAAGCAACGCACAAACACACAGACTGCAGAGTACCAGCCAATAACAACGGTCCTTCTCCAATCCTCTCTCATTGCAAGTATACAGTTTACACTGCACTATCGATGCATGGTTCACGTGCTATAATATAGCACTAGCACATATAGATCTATTATATGCTCGGCCTACAATGTACTAACCATATATTATGCAGGTAATTAGGATAATTTTTAATTATGTGCCACACTGACGCTGTTTAGAGCAATAATAATTACTGCAAAAGTATTAATTTTTATGCATATGTTATAGCCTATGTATGTAACATCTGCAAAAATAGTTTGTCCAATTATTGGTCGAAAAACTTGTATGGGATGGAATTTCGTATAAAAGCCTAAAATTCCCATTTCCAAATCACTTATAAGCAGTATACTGCAGTGTTCATTGAGAAGGGCAGACGGCCGAGGTGAGGACTTGTCGCATGCACTCACATGTGCTGAGTAAGTATAAAGAGAATTAATTAGGTCATAAAAGCTTTAAGTCTCATCCATGTCGTCTCTCTCTGCATGCATCGATGTTTATATGCATGCATAGATGTATAATTGTATATGCATGGATGTCTATTATACGTGACAGATCTTAATTGTCTTATAATGTATAGAAGAAAAATCTGCGCTTTCCTTGACAAGAGTAGATTATGGAGCGACGTATAGAGAATTAGAAATGAAATGAAGAAGATTAGATGCTTTGTTGATGAGGCAATGGAAGACATATAATAGGCTAGAAGATCGAAAGACAATGCACATATACTGTGTATAACTGTATACCAGAGAATAGACAGCCAGACACACAGGCATGCAAAGCGACATCATATAAGGAGACAGATAAAAATAACAGACAGACAGACAGACATACAGACAGACAGACAGACAGACAGACAGACGAGGGGATAGTCATGCACGGTTCAATTAGCTGCACCCTATAATAGTCATGCATCTCACGCCCCTTGCTGGGTTCATCAGGTGTATGGCCGCAAATCATTGGCTGGGAAAATCGACTTGTTTTTGAAGGTACTATACATGTATAGCGTTTAACCCTCTGCAAGCCACCTAGCTCGTTCTTATTAACCCTACTCATTTCAACCATCCTCCTCACTCAACAACAACTCTTCACCAGCCGCGTTCGAAACGCATTTGGTTCTCGTTCTATTTTTTTGGATCACGTGTTGCTCTATCCCGCTTTCTCTGCTCGGCTCCATCCGTATAAGGCGTAACCATAGCAACAACATCGCTCGCCCTCCCTCCAGCAATTTCCTCCCTCCCTCTGTCCCTCCCTCCATCCCACCCAGTCCCGCCTGACACCATGCAGGGAGCTATTTGTCAGGTGCACTACGCCCGGAGGAGGTGGGAAAGTCGGTCATAGGCTACACTACCGCACTGCTGCAGCAGCCTGTGACCTTCAAACCGCAGCAGCACTGCAGGCGCCGCCCGGTCTTAGTGTCGGCCGACTCCGACACCGCTAGCGATGGCGCTACCACCTAGCGAATGGACGACGAGACATTCGTGCCTGCCGTCCACTGTCCACGTTGAATGGAAACATCGACCGACAAAGAACAGAGAAACGATTAATCGGATGCACGGAACACTGGTTTCAATCACACACCGAACACACGTGCGGACACACACATGCAGACACACAGACACACATGCAGACATACATGCAGACACACACATGCACTCTGAACAGATTCAAACGCTTGGTCTGGACATGTGAGGAAGGCAGGAACCGTGGTGCACGAATCTATGCAGCTATGAAGCTGCTTGATGGCAGTTTCTACACTGTTCTGGTCTAAACGTTCTCGCACATGCATATATATAGATCTAATAATTATGCCCAAATGACTTTGAAATTCATAATATTTCTTATCACGAATTTTATGATTAAAGCACATTTAAACTTGCTAACCATAACTCACTGGTCAAAAATATAGATCTTTCTACAACAACAACAAAAAGAGGTCATTGCATGCATTCATTGTAAACTGTAAGCATGGTCAAGTTTCGTATACATAACAAATTGCGGTCAGCAGCCAATACTCTTAAGCTTCTGGATTGGATTAAAGTTCCTTCAGCAATTGACAGAATCCAAAGAACGGATACAGCAAATGCATCCCGATCATTCACTCACTCACCCCAACCACCACCCACCCACACACCCACCCACTCGCTCGCTAACTCACTCCCTCACTCCCTCTCTCACTCTCTCACTCACTCACTCACTCACTCACCCCAACCACCACCCACCCACACACCCGCCCACTCACTCTCTAACTAACTCACTCCTCCACTCACTACCTCAATCGCTCACTCACTCACTCCAACCCACCACCCCACCCACCCACTCACCCACTCACTCGCTCACTCACTCACTCACCCACTCCAACCCCCACCCACCCACACACCCACCCGCCCACTCACTCGCTCACTCAATCACTGATCCACTCACACTGTGGTATACTAAATGCATACCAAGATAATGAATTGGCTTGCACTGAATTCAGTTGCATGCGGTCTTTGCCAAATATTGTTATTATTGTAAGACCTGCTGCAGTGTTCGGATAATATTCTGCACTGAGTAAAAAGAATGGGAGATATATCGTTTCCATTTCTACCAGCGTTCTTCTCCTCTTTCCGTTCACACCCTCCAGCTCTTCATCCTCTTCCTTCTTCCAACTGCATCCACCTCCTCCTCCTTTGCTCCTTTTCCATTCTTTCCTTCCTTCTACTTATCCTCCACCGTCGCATTCCAATCTTCCTGAAACTCCTCATTGTCTTCTCCTCTTTTCTCCACCGTATCCCCTCATTCACCTCTTCCCTGCTTCTATTTCCTCATCTTTCATCACTTCCTTTCCCCTCCTAATCCTCCTTCTCATCTTCGTCCTCCTTCTCCATCCTCCTCCGTCCTCCTCGTTCTCCTCGTCCTCCTCTTCCTCGTCTCCTATGTCCATGTCTATCTGCAAGGCTCCCTTCAGCGTATGTATATGTGGTCATTGGTATCCCTTGACCTCTGATGTTTTATGGCCTGAAGGTCGCTCACGGCGCCGGCACCCTCTCCCCCACCCCTACCCCCACAAGAAGCATCGTGACAGATCGCATCCATATCGTTCGTGGAAAATTAAAGTCTGCGCAGCCACACATGCGTACACACACACACACACACACACACACACACACACACACACACACACACACACACATGCACACACACACACACGCACAATTCCGAATCCATGATACGATTCATTCATCTTGGCTCGCTCCATCCATATGTCAGAAGTATACATATAGACAGACAGACAGGCAGACAGGCAGACACACAGACAGACACACATCCAGGCAAAGACTGACAAGAGCAGCAACACGGACATGTGACAAGACAGTCAAAGATGGACAGTAAAACAGTCAGAGTCATGCATATAATTAAGCATGCAGGGATAGTAGCACAGACAAAGACGAGTAGGCCTACAGAGGCATATGAACACTACTACGCAGAGGAACAACTAAGAGACAGAGGTGTATGCAGAGTGACAAACAGATAAAATCATGTATACATGGAACGACATTTTAAGCAAGAGAGGCAGCGACAGAGGCATGCATAGACAAAGACAAAGGCAGAGACAGAGACAAAGGCAGAGACAGAGACAAAGGCAGAGACCACAGCAGATACAAAGACACAGAGAGACAGACAGACAGAGGGAGAGAAAGACAGTCAGACAGACAGACAGACAGTGAGAGATATAAACAGAGACAGAGACAGAGACAAAGACAGAGGCAGAGACACATATAGAAACAGAGAGAGACACACACACAGACAGAGGGAGAGAGACAGTCAGACAGACAAACAGACAGACAGACAAAGAGTGAAATATAGAAACAGAGACAGCGACAGAGACAAAGGCAGAGACACATACAGAAACAGTGAGAGACACAGACAGACAGAGAGAGACAGTCAGTCAGACAGACAGAGAATGAGAGACCGAAACAGAGACAGAGACAAAAACAGGATCGCAGACAAAGATATAGAGGCTGAGATCGACATTTCTTGAAACTCAATCTTTCCTCGTATAGTGCACACTGAGCTGCCTCGACTGTCTTGTTATTTAGACAGACAGAAAGACACTGAATTCAAGACAAAGAGAACGATACAGACAAACGAACAGGCACACTAACACACGGATACTTGCAGCCAATGCAGAAAAGACAAAGAAATCTCTATAAGCAGAATTTATTACTGTGCATCGCTCAAAACTTACGGCTCTATAGTGACTAATAGTCGATGTTTCTATAAGTCTACTTGTATATAATATATGAACGAACAAATATCCATGAACGAACAATTGAACCTTCAGTATACATGTAATGTGTAATAAGAAATTAAGTAAGTGTGTGTGAGTGCATGAATGTAGCATGCATGTATGCATGAATAATGTATGCATAATGTATGCATGTGTGTGTGTGTGTTTAAGTATGAGGCATGTATGTATGTATAACAAGAGATTTCCACATGCACAAAATAATAGCGCCTATAAGATGTAACAAATTTATGGACCCTACACCCTGTAACAGACAGGAGGAATGACTAAGATGACTAACTGAATGTATTTCTTCATGGTATAGGCCTACGTGTAAAACCATTTGTAAACCATTTGCGCATTTGTAAATCGTTCCAACAATTTAGTTCAGCATTGTTAATTCACATTAAAAATTAATTACTAATGTAATCATATCCAATCCATGCACTATAACCTTGAATTTTCACATAATTTCTATAAAAAAAACTTTCTATATTTCTTTTCAATGGGAAAATGCGCTTTTGTTTCTTATTTAAACCTGTGTTTAAGCTATAGATACATGTAGGTATAGAACTGAATTTTTTTCTCACTCTGCCAGTTCCAGTCCCAAGCCTGGATAAAGGAGGAGGGCGTTGCTAATGGGCTTTGTTACCACACATGCATGTATAGTGACGTTAAATTGCAACTACATGTAGGCCTACTATATAGTAAAGGTAAAACAGTCAAATTCATTTATTTTCACATTAACTATATGCAGGACATGTTGAAGATGATATATGACTGGGAAATCAGCCATGCATTCTGCACGTTCGTGTTAGCGTCAGCCAGATTTTTCCCCATTTTGCATATATTATAAATTTAAATTCTCACAATAAAAATGAAACCCCATTAATCATTCATACGATATTAATTATATACGAGAGCTTCAATATATTTTGCAATGATTTATATGCACAAGTAAGTATACGTATTTATGCATATAAAAATACACAATTACACACACATATATATAATTGACTTTAACGCCTACACGTGTGTGCCTGTGCCTGTGCTTGCGTGTGTACGTCTGCGTGTGGTCGTGTATGTGTGTGTGCACGTGCGTGTATACACCTCGGTCGGCTTCTTCTTTAGTTTCGTAAAAAGCTTGAGATTGCTTGGTCTGCGCCGCGGCTTTCGTTGTCATCGTGATAAATGGCTGGCGCTGTTTTTCTTTGCCGATCCGGCGTCGGGTATTAATATACATGAGCTGTCGTTGGACGGGCGGGCGACGTGATGGAGCGGTCCGCACTGGGCGCCAAACGCCGGCGTACCAAGGCGCCCTTTCAATCCATTTAGCCGCCCGTCTCAAAACGCATCCATTCTAATCGGGCGTCCGCACCGATCGAACTTTCTAGACGGACCGACCTCGTGTATGTATCCGCGCCGCCGCTCTCCACTGCGCGGCCTGCCGTCAAAAGATCGCCGGATGATCGATTAGACAATTACTGTTTTTTCATCTTTCTCTCCTACCTCTCTCCCTCCCTCCCTCGCTCCCTCCCTCCCTCCTCCCTTCTTCTTTCTCTACTCTACCTCCACCCCTACCCACCCCTACCTACCCCCCATCTCTCTCTTTCCCACTCTCTCTCCCCTCTCTGTCTGTCTGTCTGTTTGTCTCTCTATGTCTCTGTCTGTCTCTATCTCTGTCTCTCCCTCACTCTCTCTCTCTCTGTCTTTCTATGTCTCTCTGTCGCTATGTCTGTTTCTGTCTCCGTCTCTCTCTGTCTCTCTGCCTGTCTTTCTCTGTCTCTGTCTCTATCTCTGTCTCTATCTCTGTCTCTATCTCTGTCTCTATCTCTGTCTCTATCTCTGTCTCTATCTCTGTCTCTATCTCTGTCTCTATCTCTGTCTCTCTGTCGTTGTCTGTATGTCTATATGTCTGGTTGTCTGGCTGTCTGTCTGTCTGTCTCTCTCTTTCTCTCTCTCGGCGCTCTTTCATTCGGCCGCGGTGGCAGCGGTTGTTGTCTCAGGCCCTCTCTCAGGGCTTGATCGATTGGTTTTCGTATACACGCGGATACTCTGGGTTTGAGGCAGGCAGATGGTATCATGTGTTGTACCCAGCGAACTGCAATGCCCCAACCGTTTTTCACTTCATATTCTTCTCTGTTTGTCTGCTGTCTGTCCATCCGTCTGCTTATCTCTACCTGTGCGTTCGTCTGCTTGTCTGTCTGTCTGTTTGTCTGTCTGCTTGCACATGTACACGACACATGTCGCACCGAAGACGAATCGAATCTTCTGCAGATTAAACGAAGTTCAGACCGAGAGAGAATGCTTCTCTATATATATATGGAGGGGTTCGTTTCCTCTCGTCCTCTCATCTCCCTCTTCCATGCTCCTCTTCCTCCTTTCTTCTCGTCTTTTCCATTTCCATGCACTTCCTCTCTCTGTCTCTGTCTCTCTGTCTCTCTGTCTCTGTCTCTCTCTGTCTCTCTGTGTCTCTCTGTGTCTCTCTGTCTCTGTGTCTCTCCTTGTCTCTCTCTGTCTGTCTCTGTATCTCTGTCTCTCTGTCTCTGCTTCTCTGCCTCTCTGTCTCTCTGTGTCTCTGTGTCTCTGTCTCTGTCTCTCTCTGTCTCTCTCTGTCTCTCTGTCTCTGTGTCTCTCTGTATCTGTCTCTCTCTGTCTCTGTCTTTCTCTCTCTGTCTCTCTGTCTCTGTCTTTCTCTCCCTGTCTCTCTGTCTCTCTCTGTCTCTCTATCTCTCTGTCTCTGTCTCTCTATCTAACTGTCTCTCTCTCTCTCTTTCTCCCTCTCTCTCCCCGTTCTCCGCTTTCTCCTCTTCCCCATCTACCGCTGCTCTTCCGATTTCTCATCAATCCCTTCATCCTACTCCAATTTCTTTTTCCAATTTATTTTCGCAACCACTTCATTTTCTTTTCTTCTTCGGTGCCTCTATACTTTCTCTCCATCCTCAGTCCTCACCCCACACCCCCACCCCCGCTCGTCCAGGGCCACACCCGCGCCCATCATTCACCGGCCCCACCTCATGACAGCATCCCTAATGCAACGTTTCTTATATTATATCCGAAGCCGTCTTTCAGACAATAATCACACACTGCACCGAAGGCCCACGCATGGAGCGAACCGCGCAGAGGGCCAAAGGGTGCCCCTCTCCACCACTCTTCCACCACTCGCATGGTCGCCTTCTTGGAGAAGTGATTAGCTGCTAATTACAACAAGATGAGAAGGTGTTGTACAGTTCAAGTGCCTTCATGTTTGGAGCATGCGATGCCAGAATTACGACCGCGTATGATTTAAGAGAATATATACGACCGGAAACATGCAAACGAGGAGAATGTCAGAAACAACTAAAATACAATGTGATCATAATAACTTACTTATATACATGCAGGGATAATGGGATGTATATTCACGAACATACAACACAGACATTATATTTGTTTGTATGTGCACTTGCTATAGTGACCCTTCAAGCTATCTCTACTCAGAGGCGCTCCCGAATGCAGAGCGGACACTGCATCGGAGTTTCACGCTGAAGTGATGAGTAATTGTGAGTGAAGGACTTGCCCAAGGTCCTTACGCGGCGAGGTGGATTCGAACCTCGAACCTTTCGGCTCCAAGACAACGACGCCACCACTACACCACCGCGACCCACGATAAGCCTTATAGGATGCTTGCATATCAAAACAGTATATAATATATATATATATTCGAATGTAATGCGAATACAAACACACAAATAAATATAATTATATATAATAAATGGAGAATAAGTAAAAATAAATAAATTGTATAATTGTACATACGTTGTGCGTGCATATTACTTACCAATGATTGAGCTAAATTGTTTCATTACATCAATGGATTTTCGCTATTAATTTATCTGTGAACTATTATAGGACTATCAATATCATAAAAAATTTGCAAAATTATATTTTTTAACTTTACAAGAAATAGACTTAGTGTTAAAATTGACCCATATATATATACAATAGACTAAGTATAAGCTACCCGCAACGATCTGTTCTTTTTCGTCCAAAATTTAAATTTCTTTCAGTCTCTAAAATCCCACTGTTCTATGAGCCTAATCAAAATATGCATAAGCGAGACACAGAGCGAGCAGACAATAGATCTAAATATTAAAAAAGTAATTATTTTGCTTCAAATAAAATTATACAATTAGGCCTACTAATTATTGTTTTCAGTTATTCATTACTGTCGTTCGATATCAAACGAACAATAGTATATAGGCCTATTATAGTGTGGCAATCGTTGCAAATCAATCAACTTGCAAGCGAAGATAATAATTATTAAAATTAACTTTATCTACTTTATCAATGTTTCCTACACGTGAGTTTTTCTATGTAAGATTAAAAGCAACCAGATGTAGCACACGATATGCACTTGTTTTCTTTGCACGCTAACGAAAACGCCATCCTGCATGGTCAGCATTGAGCTATTCCAAGTCGAGACAGGTCGTTTACTAACATATTCACAATAAAATGTTTTATTATGTATATATGATGTATACGATATACGTGCCTAATTATTTATTAGGCCTATTTTCCATAGCACGCCTTCAACGCTTATGCGTGTTTATGCCTGCAAATCGAATGCTCTAAGGGGTTTGCATGCACTTTGTATGCGTATAATAAGACTTACAGCATTATGTGCAAAATTGTGCATGCATGCATTTCTACATACATACACATGCATACACATACACACACGCAAACACACACACACACACACACACAAACACACGCAGTGAGATATATATACATATATGTACACTCGCCTTGTCCACAATGTCTCCTGGTCTCATTAAGTTCCACAGATATACGGACTGCCTTCTTCCACTTTACCTGGGTCTTGGAGCGCCACTGAGTAATGAAATGGCACTTCAGAAGTGTCGATTCAATCATGGAAAGTTACATGCACGCATGGCTGCAGTCTAAACTAAAAGGAACTCGTGCTTGAATAAAATATAGAAGTCCCAGTCCCAAGCTTGCATTAAAGAGGAGGGCGACGAAAATCATGTTCATTTGCTATTACACAGTTTCGTGAAGCGGTTACTAAACAGATGTATGATATATATATATATATTAAATATGCCTACATATATTATATATATATATATATATATATATATATATATATATATATATATATAGCATGGTATCTATAGCATGAAGGCATTGAAGGGCATCGTCAAGTGGATTGAATCCAAAAAAATATCTCATAAACTTCACAATAACTAATCCAAACTTTAACATCATCTCTGCACTGTCTGCATTCAACCATCGCAAAAACCTTTTATAGCAGACAACAATTATACATGAACTAACGAGCTAGGAGAGATTATTATCGAAGTGCTTTCATAATCATTAAATCATAATTAAATAATTTAACTAACATTAAGCTCGCTTAATCATAATAATTTCTATACACAAACCTTTGACCTCGTGTCACTATTATTAATTTTAGCTCCAGGGGTACAAACGAAACGACATCTGCGAAACTTAAACACTATTAAACGAAACAGAATCATCTGGAACGCCCACTGTTATTATAACAAATATTTTTACAGATCGGCATGTCAAAACCCCGATAAGAATACACGAGGACTATTATACAGTATGCACGTAATAAATGCGTGGGATTCATGCCTCATCTGCTGGCTTAAGTGTAACTTTCACATCTGTGTAAATGGATCGCATAAATGAACCGAATAGCAAAACTGTGTGTTGACAATTATATAAACAGTTTTGACACGCAGACGAACTTCAATAAAACGAATATAATTTATCAAATACTTATGCGGTGATAGGGTTATTTAACAGGAGACAATAAAAAATCCTTATACAGCTCAAGTCTTATCTTTTAAAGATATCATGGGACTGTTATTGATTGGTTGAACCCATGAACAAACGCCAAAGTCATTCGTCTTCGGGTGCCTGTGCCAAAGTTCCACACATAATCGTTTAATCATTGCTTTTTATTTATTATGATGATTATAATAAAAAAAAGAATTATATTACTATTAGACAGTACTACTGCTGTAGATGTTGTTGTTGCTATCATCATCATCATCATCATCATCATCATCATCATCATCATCATCATCATCATCATCATCATCATCATCATCATCATCATCATCATCATCATCATCATCATCATCATCATCATCATCATCATCATCATCATCATCATCATCATCATCATCATCATCATCATCATCATCATCATCATCATCATCATCATCATCATCATCATCATCATCATCATCATCATCATCATCATCATCATCATCATCATCATCATCATCATCATCATCATCATCATCATCATCATCATCATCATCATCATCATCATCATCATCATCATCATCATTAGTATTAGTATTAGTATTAGTATTAGTATTATTCTGATGTTATTATTATTGTGTCTTTTTATGTATTATTTTTTAAATTACAAACGCATATTTATTATCTTCAAAAAATTCTAAGCAGAACAAATCAATTCCAGTGAGACCAACCACCCTCATCCATGTTAATTAGGGGCTTAACAAATTATTATTATTATTATTATTATTATTATTATTATTATTATTATTATTATTATTACTTTTTTTTACCCGAGGTATCTCAGATCCCTCGGGATTTCAAAAAATTATCCGGAGACTTAAAAAAAATTGTATTCTGGAACGGCTTTATTATTATTATTATTATTATTATTATTATTATTATTGTTATTATTATTATTATTATTATTATTATTATTATTATTATTATTATTATTATTATTTGCTTAAGGCATGCTTGTTCACAAAATTATGATGATGTTTGCAAATGTGCTGCTGGCTTTCTGCTTATAGGAATACTGTTTATATTACTCGATTTTGACGATGATTTCAATTTCATTTCATGAATTTTATTCAATCCAATGTATTAACTTCCATTGCGTGATTTTCATAATATTCAAAACAGCAGCAGCCCATGCATTAATACATTACAACTCATACCAGAATTATAGTTGCAATAATTGTAGTTCAGCACAACACAACACAACTGCAATTATAACTATTAGTCGTGGTAATTAATATAGAGTTTCTCAGGAATATACTCATATAGTCTACATGTACCTTGAGAATTACTTGTCTATAAGTAAGTAAGCATTGTGTGCATAACCACGAATGTCGTTATTATAACCAGGTTTGCGCACCAATACACAGCCAACAGCTTCTTTTATCAATAGAGGTGACATAATATTTCGACAACTTCTTCAGATCTTAACTCTATGTATGCGCGCATATCTATAGACGTGCATGCTTTAATGCATGCATTCATGCATGTATGAACTACCGGTATGCATATAACAATTATATATAATATTCATGGATGAAGATATTAGTCTGTATAATTCTAAAATATTTCATTCATGTGTAGCATGAAAGACTGAGTGAATGAATGAACGAACGAAATGTATAAAATTTATGAATGAATAAATGAATAAACGAGATATGAATGAGTAATCGGAGAATTGCGTGCCAGACTTCAACACAGTCTATAAATCAGAGTCAAACATATACGAAGCTATTGAGAAGACATTTTAACAAATGCGCGCTGTAAAACGCACTTAAATGCATATACACGTGTGCAAATACATTCATACTTGTATGCATACAGCCATACACGAATGCATTCATATATGCAGCTACAACCATCAATTTATTGCACCAAAAGTATATGCATGCATGCATGTATGCATGCATGTATGCAACCCATTGTGTGTACTATGCAGTTTTTCCTGCAGTTTTCAAAGCAATTGACGTGTTTTCGCATTCAAATACTTCACAGCCCTATAGCTTAGGTTAAATGCTTTAGCACCCTTCGCCTCTTTCGAAAGTCACATCAATAGGCGTTTTAACAATAACAGAGGTTTTTTACTTTTACGTGATGTGCAGAATTTTTATTTGAATGCATGAATTATGTGACGATTGTATCTGGCTAGAATAAACATTGGACGATTCAGACTTTTAGACATTTACAAATGGGATAAGGTCACAAGAGGTCATCTAAACAACATCATACTTGACTTCAACGTAAAGCTATCACGACTTTTGACGACCAGTTGATATCGGAAGAATTGATGACTCTTTCTTGGCGATTGCGGGTATAGAATTTCACCTCTCCCTTTCATTTCCCTTCTTTGATATTAAGCATAGAATCAGAAAGGTGTAAACTTTGAACTGTCAGTTTTTCACCTACGATATGAGTGAGCGAGTGATTTAAGCAGTGAAGAAGTATTTGCATGATCAGAAGCATTGGCTTACAATAAGCTGCTTTGCATGGCGAGAAGAATGAGTTTGTGCATGAAAAAGGAGAAGCTGCTTTTGCATGAAAAAGGAGAAGCTGCTTGTGCATGAAAAAGGAGAAGCTGCTTTTGCATGATGAGAAGAAGCAGCTTTGCGCGAAAGGAAAAAGCAGTCTTTGAATGAAAGGAAAAACCAACATGTGCAGAGAAAAGATGATTGTAAAGAGCGATGCTTCCTTCCACATTTAATTCGGAGATTTCAGTTTTCTTAACTGCAAACATTTCTCCATCCAACCGTCCATAGCAGTTGATCAACGTGCAAATCAAGACGCATATAAACCTATAGATCTATATTGTACAGCGTACAATCACTGCAGACTTACGCAGATTATTTTAGATATATTTATGGGTGCGTGCATGTCCTTACATATCAATGAATTGGACGGGTATGATGCATTTTAAACAGGAAAAATCGCCTGTCGAATATCACTCCCAAGTGGATAAGAGGGTTTAAAAATAATCAGACATGCACGGTAAACGAAAAGCAGGAATCGCTTCAAGGGACAAGTAGAATAATGCACGTGTATTTCTCTGCGTGTTTCTGTGCATGTACATGTACGTGTGTGTGTGTGTCCATGTGTGTGTGTCCATGTCAGTGTATGGGCGTGTGTTTGTGTGTGTGTGGAGCTCTGGTTTGACGTTGTGTTCTGGTCGTTCTCCCGTGCCGTGTTAGAATGTGTTGGTGCTGTGTTGTTCTTGGCGTTGAGAATGGTGGACAGGGCTTTTCCATTAACCCAACGATTATTCGTCGTACTTTCCATTTTCCTATTCCTCAGCCGAATCATATCTCCTGCAGCTGATTGCGCCAAACATTTTCCATCTGCTTTATTTTAATCTCTCTCTCCTCTAATGTAAAAACTCGATCACCCACATCCATATAGGCGCATACTCATACACATACACATACACGTACACATGCACATACACGTACACATGCACACATACACATGCACACTATAATAATATATATTTATGCTGGTCTATGATGAATATTTATATATGGATTAAATGCACACACACTCACACACATATAGACTATGTTTAATACACAAAATATATTCAATACATATATGTTACATGTGTAATTTTTGTGTATATAGATCTATGTATATATACTTAGACAGGACAGCCATCCTCGGACATACAGAGAGAAATGTATATGGCCGATATCTGTGGAGATACGACTGATTTACATTCACTGCAGAAACTTAGTTTACTTTAGATAAATGCCTCTTATCACTTTGATGTCTTCCGGCATATATTTATATTTAATACGTATACATCAAATATTATATATACATCTATTCCTCAAACATGCATATTTCTATTCATATGCATTTAAATATCTGCATGTATTATAGGCAGTATATAATTTCAATGATATACGTGCATAGTTGTATATTTTTCAGCATGCTTTCAAACTGCACAACAGCGGTGCTTCTAATGTTTTTACACTTCG
>OX243813.1:23312896-23335396 GCA_945859605.1 Lumbricus rubellus | reverse complement strand
ATCAACGACATGCACGGGCCAACTGACCCCCATACCGACCGACCGACCGACCGACCGACGTACTGATAATTTTAATGCAACGGTTCGAGTACAGTTCTGCATAATATCTCTGCCGCCAGTCCTTAGAACCGATCATTCATAATATGGCTACACGCATATGTTTATACATATAAACCTAATATATATGTATTTGTACGTAAATGCGGGTAGACGTGCATAATTGGTTCGTTTTTCAATGCACCGCTGCCTCATTTATTTTCGTTTTCGAAAGTCTTCGGCAATTACTGCGTTTCAGAGGCGATTGAAACCCGGACGATTGCGTCGATGACAGAGAGGAAGGCAAGCGCGGTGCAATATTGCAGACGCTGATAAGGATGGCGTGTGACAAAGCGACTTGGAACTGGCGCCTATTTGACTCTTGGAGGGAGGGAAATAATGTCAGAGGAATGAGAGGAAAAGGGGGAGGGTTCCAACGACATTAGACCGCACCCTAAACGCACGCTGCTTCCTTCCCTCAAATTACGTTTTGGAACACCCAAGTTACAACGACCCTATAATATATAGAGAAATTTTCTTTGTCTGCCATATACATGTATATATACGAGTATTCTGCATGTCTTTCTCCATGCTTGCATGCTAATACTTTAAGTCTTTATCCTGTCGACCTGTATGCCTGTGTGTCTTGTTGGATGGATGCGTGCGAAGGCCTCTGAGTGTCTCTGAGTGTCTCTACATGTCCGTTCAGTCGACCGTCCATAGAAATTTTTTTTCAATCCTTGTTTTCATTCATCTGATTCGTCCATGCATTCTCTTCTATTATATTTATTTACTTTTTTACTGCATCTACTTTTTTGCATTCGCTTCATTTGTGCATTACAGTATTTATTCATTTACTTATTCAATGGTTAGTTTAATGAAGTGATATATATATATATATATATATATATCAATCAATCCCTTTATTGTGTCCAAAAAATAGATTGTAGGTAGTGACACAGAATATTCACAAACTATCGGATCACAATTATTGTCATATCAACTATACTGAAGTTTATGACGAATACTGTCTAACAACAAATATTTATTATTATTAGGCAGTGACACACACACACACACACACACACACATATATATATATATATATATATATATATATATATATATATATATATATAATGAACAATATAATATAATGATATAATATAATATAATATAATGATATAATAATATTATATCATTATATTATATTGTTCATATGCTGCTATATGCATATAAATAAATATATGTTTTTGAGACATCAGGACACATCAGAACATTATATGTTTTGTTCATTTGTTAATTAATTCATTTTTCTATATTAATTCATTCGGTTATAATCGGTTTCGGTTATAGCCTAAGATTTAATAAATATTTTTTACGACGTGAATGATTTTAGAGCGAATAGGGTGTTATAATAAAAGGATTGCTGCTGGTTCTGTTTGAATCTTGACACCCGAATGCTGTCTCTATGCACTATAGGTTCATTGCTTGACCACTCTATGCATCACAGTGTATACATGATGCTTTCCAATCGTCTTCTAAATTGATTTCAATTAAATCGTTATTTATCGATTCCTCCTTTTGATCACTGAAAATGCGCCTCTTTCTTTCGTCCATTCAGCCCTCGATTCGTCCATCAATCAGAGATGTGAGTCTACATGGCTTATCCATATATTATGTAGACCTCTATATATATATATATATATATATATATTGCTGTTTCGAGCCACGGTTTTCTCCTACACAAATAAGCTAATATATCTGTCTGTCTGTTCGTTTATATAACTGTTTGTCTATCTATATCTCTTCTTGTTTATCCTTGTTTATCTGACTCTGCGTCCGTGTACATGTCTGTCTGTCTGTAGTCGAATCTAAACGGAAGACTTCTATAGCTCCTTTTCTTGTGTCCAGAAGGCAATATCCGGTAGAAAAACGTCAGGTGATGGCATTCGTTGGACTAGAGGAGCTATATAAATGCCCGAGTATACCATGCAATACAAGAAGCTACTGAGAGTATACAGTCTGTGGTGGCTATAAACTGCATGCATGTCGTGACGAATGGGTTCTGCTGGGTCTGGTCTACAAAGACATCAAAGGACGGAAAGGAGAAGACGAGGAAGAGGAGGAGACATCAAATAGACATCTCGCACAAGGATTAACGCAATGAGAATTGCTCGGACCACGGATGAGTGCGCCGCGATTTGTGATGCATGGGAAGCATTTGTGGGAGATTTATGGTCACAGGAGGCGCCCTGCAGTGACGTGTAGGGAGGTACATCCCGATGGGAGAAGGAAGGCATGAGGAGCCAGTTACTACCATTCCCCTGCTAATCGCCCCTCGACCCGCCCGCCCGCCCCTCTCTTCCTCCCTCCATCACTCCGGTCAGGAACAACAGCTACGCTTCTCCAATTCCGTTGCTCCTATTCTTAGTCTTCGAACCGTATCTCCCCCACATTTTCTGTTTGCTTTGTGTTTGTTGGGGGGAGGGAAGGGAGGGGTTCGGGTGCGTGCATGCTCGTGCGTGCACGTGTGTGTGTGTGGTCTTTGCCGATTGCATGGTAGGGCTGTTGAGTATCGAGTCTATGGGGGTGAGATTTTCGGCTAAAGTGCAGGAGCAACGCAGAGCCATCTGCTGTGCATGGTATGTATACCTGAAGACCCCTTATTGAGAAGTCTTCATCATGCATTGTGGCTCAGAACCTCGACTATAACTCGCGGTTACTTATAACAAGCATTGTTTCATCAACCATATTATGTAGACTATACGCATCATTTGGCAAAGATTCTGACTGAAGACTTCCCAAAGAAAAGGTCACTCACACATTTGACCCAGTGGGAGAGGTCACTGGGTCAAGGTTAATAATGCCAGGATTCACGCAGGCTTTGTCTAAATCAACGTGAATTTTTAAAATCCAAACATCCAGACCTATACATTATAAGAACCACAAATTCAAACCATTAAACCAGAGTTTAACGTTATAGTGTTATTTACTCAATAAATGACATTTTCTCAGAGGCTGCGTGTAACGGCAACAAGGGTTAGCGCCACCTGGTGAATACTGCCAAACTCCCATTGACGAATGGCGCAATCGCTGGATGGCGCCACAAGTCAAGATTGCCCAGCAGTCAGCCAACGCCTGTCTTGCACGCAGCGAAACTCAGCAGCCGTTACCCGAGTCTTAGTTTATCACGCTGTTTCATCCGTATACACTTGTTTACATTTGTATATACTAACATAAACAAAATCGTATATTATAACCTCTAACTAGACTTTTCCTAAAGAACTTTAACGAATAACAGCTGTTGCCAAATAACATCAATACAATATCTGCAACCTATTCTGGTCCTAGCTTCTAATGATCATAAAACAGTCCTGAAACCATTCCAGTCATAAGTAGGTTTCCTCAATTCACGACTGTTTTCAATTTACTTCATGAATCTATGTTAATGCGTCTCTTAACGGTTTTTTTTATTTTTTATCTCTATGCCTTTAAGCATGCAGGGTCATATCTCCATCGGAATAATTTCCAATGAGAGCTATACGAAAGCCTTGCAGAGAAATATGTATTCATTCATTCATTCATTCATTCATTCGGAATTTTCTACAGCGCCTCTTCAAGAAAATAAACTACTCATAATCGCTCTTGACTCCAGCGCGTCCTAAAAGAACAGTTTTAAGTTTTATTGTAAAATATTGTATGTTGTAAAATTCGCGTTACATGCTTTGTTTTGTGAATAATCGATAGCCTAAACAGTTGGTAACACTGCACTGGCAGCGTTTGCGAAGCTCCAATCATTCACCAGCAGTTTGGAAAGTGTGAGCTGAACGCCCCTATAGGCCAAAGAACCAAAAGCAATAACAGAGAGCAAATGGACCCGCGACCAAAGTGTTGACTCCTACACGGTACTGGTACTCTGGTTTCTCTGGTACTGCCAGCCACAACTTTCCCCATGCCAGGATTATGAATGAGAGCGTTGATAATCAAATTTGTCACGACAAAGAATCGTTTAACGGTAATTTATCAACCATGCAAAGCGAAATTAGAAATACAATTCCCACTGGCCTGAACTCTCGCCAGTGCAGTGCAAAAGATTCAGTTTCCCTTCTAACCTTTGCCTCTGCATGCCTGTATCAATATAGGGGTGCCTCTGCCTTTGTTTCCCTGCCTCTGTCTGTCTGTATCTGTGTCTGTCTGACTGTTTGCGTCTGTCTGTTTGTGTCTGTCTGTTTGTCTCTGTCTCTGTCTCTCTGTCTCCCACTGTATGTCTGTCTCTGTCTCTGTCTCAGTACATCTCTGTGTCTGTGTCTGTCTCTTTTTCTGTGTCTGTCTGTCTGTGTGTGTCTCTGTCTCTGCATGTCGGTCTCTGTGTCTGTCTGTCTGTCCCTGTATGTGTCTCTATTTCTCTTTCTCTCTCCCCCGTCTGTCTCTGTCTCTGTCTCTATCTCTCTCACTGTCTCTGTCTCTTTCTTTGTCTGTCTGTCTGTTTCTCTGTCTCTGTCTCTGCCTCTGTCTCTTTGTCTCTGCCTCTATCTGTCTTTGTCTGTCTGTTTCTCTTCCCTCTGTCTGTCTGTCTGTCTGTCTGTCTGTCTGTCTGTCTGTCTGTCTGTCTGTCTGTCTGTCTGTCTGTCTGTCTGTCTGTCTGTCTGTCTGTCTGTCTGTCTGTCTGTCTCCTGTCTATCTCTCGTGTTTCCGGAGCAAACATGACGGTTCAGATGCAGCTCAAACACTCTGATAATAATTAATCTCATATTATTTCCTTCTAAGAGGGTTGCAAGTATTCAGCCGTGGCTGGGCTGGAAGCGCCTCTGAGTAGGCTTCTTGAAGGGGCGCTATATAAGTATTCGTAATGAATGAATTAATGATTAATTGCAGAATCACATCTTTGTATCAGACGAACACAAATATTATTTATTTTATTTTATTTATTTCAGAAATTTATATAGCGCCTTTTCAAGGTAGGCTACTCAGAAGCGCTCCCAGCCCAACCACGGCGCCTCAAGTGAGAGCCCCACAGAAGATCTGTTTCCTCTTCGTATTGACATACAGTGCAATTAACTCTTTGATGAGCTCCACAAGGTATTACATGCATATGCTCTTCCTTCCTCCCTTCATTTGGATACGAGTAGAGAAGCCCGCAGGCTTTTTACTCGTCTCTCTCGCCTCTCCCACGTTCTTACTCACATAATTCATCTAACGTCATACACTGGCTTCCCGATATCTCTCGTGTATCTAATACCAGCTTTATTGCTCTTGATCCTAAACAGTCAAGAGGGATTAGCTCCAAAATGGCCTTGCGACAAATACGGTAATGCGTATCTCTCCAATAGCTCTTTCCCCTCTTCGGTCTGCCGGTTGACTTGATCTCTTAGTTATCAAGGTAAAAACTACATGCTATGGCTGAACACTGTGCCTTCGCCATTGTTGGCTATTCCACGTGGAATAATTTTGGTCGGGTCCACCCCTCTTCCCTCCGCTGCATCAAGTCTCCATGATTTTTCCCACATACAAAGGTGACCCCTTTCAAGTATATGGCCTACCTCCCGGTGATCTGAATTTGAAATTGACCCTCGGGGTAGTAGAATCTGGTTAGAATCTGATTTCATGGTACTTCTGCATTGTTTGCATTGCCCCTCCGTAATTATTCAGCTATAGTGAATAATTATTCACTATAACAATTGACATCTTTGTGACATTTTAATTATTGCAGATATTGAAGCTAATCTTGCATGCAAATACATGTACTCAACGTGTTTTATTCGATGAATCCACAATGAGTTGTAAGCTTAGCAATTAGACCTATAAGTACTTGAAGTTAATTGTGGACTCATTGAATTAAATATGCGTGAATCATAATTATACATAAGATTAGTTGCAATATCTGCTATAATTAAAATGTTACAAAGATGCCAATTGTTTCAAAACCATACAAACGCTAACTATGTGGCTCGAAGTGAACGAAATATTAATTATGTAGGCCTACAAGCATAAGATATAGCCTACCAAAGTTCGATCTTCACAACTGAAGAAAGAAGCAATAAATTAAAATAGCTAAATGAGTGAGTAGCCTACTCATAAGGATGGAACTTATATCTAACACTTTATTTATTTATTATTATTGCAATTATTATTATTGTTATTATTGTTATTTTAATTATTATTATTATCATTATTAATATTAATATTAATATTAATATTATTATTATTATTATTATTATTATTATTATTATTATTATTATTATTATTATTATTATAACAGGAATGTTAGATTTAGGTCTTGGTTTAGTTTTAACAGATCAATTTCAGTTTGCTTAGAGTGGCCGGTCCATAGCTCCAGGTAAACCAGACAAGGTGCCTTGGTAGGCAACGGCGTTGTAGCGCTGGATGGTGAATTATTATTATTATTATTATTATTATTATTATTATTATTATTATTATTATTATTATTATTATTTGTGTTGTTGTTGCTGTCGTTGTAACGCTTATTGCATCTGTATGAAACTATGCAAAACATCCATGGCAAAAGCAAACATAAACAAATCAATGTTCTCAGCGGTAGGCCTATACACAGCCTGCAATCAGAAAGGCCAGATGAAATATCCCTGAAAAAATTAACCCTCATTCTTAAATTGCAATTGATTTAATTATGACTTCCCCACCCAATAATCTGAATGCGATTTCAAGCTATCGAGGGTTAACTGCAGAAGACATACATGTATATGGGTATCATAAATGCATGGCTACACGTGGTTGTCCCCGCTATATAAGGCGAGCGCCTCTGAGTATAGCTTGCATGCCATGGCTCTAAAAGGCCCTCTATTATAAGTTCCCGGATACGACATATGTCTGCATGCATACATAATTATGTAGATGCATACAAATATTATACATAGCCTACAAGCAAAAATGCATTCGTACACAAACACGCATGCATACAATGTCATACAATAGGCCTACACATATTTATATACACAAATGTATACGTAGTACAACTTACCAAAGTTATCCAATCATTATATATGGCTCCTTGCTCAGAGTGTGATGTTCATAAAGCTTGACGATTAACATTAGCATAATGGTCGCTGCTTCATTACCCTAATGTGGTCATAGTAGGCTATTGACGAGAGTTTCATCTTCCTTTGACCCTTTAGGATGCAACATGAATCCATGGCACAGTACGAATACGTAGGTTAATATAATATTATATAGGACAAATTCGTTTGGTAATAGGATTGTGCATTGGTTTTAGTATAGTAGACGGATGTAAACTGTCATTTGAGAAGAGTATGTATATATACGGCATAACATCAACCTAAACAGAGGTCAAATGAGTGATGCATGAGCGAGACAGTACATGTATATATGCCATAAACGGGTGACAAGATGATCAGGGCTGCTGGACTTCAATGGCATAAGGGGTGGGACTGAGGCACAACCCTTGATGGATGTTTATTTGTACCGGTATCTTTTTTTGTATGTGCACTTGTTATAGCGCCCCTATAAGACAGCAAGCAACTTGTATGTACGCTATATAAATGATGGTATTCCACTTATTGCTGTTGCAGGACCTCGTATAGTTCTGCAGTGTCCTCTAAGGTTTGGCTGTCCCCTCCCCATGCTTGAATCATATATCATAGTAAATAATAAAATTCTCTTCACAAGCACTCCGAAAACTGCATGCATGCCACACGATGTTTTGTCTATATAATTATAATTAACTGCAGCTTCAGCTCTTTGGTGAAGGCATGCATGTATCTTCTATATATGATCACATTAAGACTGTTGTTTTCTTATATGTACATGGGTTGGGTTGATGCGGCTTATCTGCAGGATGCAGCATGAATTGGATAGAGCGAATCGGTCTGCATGTGTATATAGATCTATATGGGGTCCGTTATCTCCTTAGGGGACTTAGCGATATATTGCGTGCATACACAAGCAGAGTTAGATAGATTAGGCAAAGACGTGAGATGACTTAAGGAGATTTTTCATCAGTATCATATATATATATATATATATATTGTATAAGTCTTGGGTGGAAACAAGATGCATTATCTAGCAATATTTGTATTGTATTGCATTCCGTCATTCATGGGTTGCATGCGGAGATGTGGATTTCAAAAACGATGAAATTCTTGAAAAAGACGAACGACCCTTCATGCGAGATCGCTGACAGGCAAAGTAGGTATGTCTGGGGGAAGGTGTGGAAAGGCCTCGCCCCCCAATCCCCTCCCAAACCCCAGTGCAAGAGAAGTAGAGAAACCCTTGTAAACAATTACATGAGCTGACAAGTGATGCCTTCCAGACCCTTTGCTATGCAGCTATGTGCCCCCCTCCTTCTAAGAATCTGCATCTTGCGTGCACTCATGTACACCATGCTGCGGAAAGAGAGATGGAGAGAGAAAGAGAGACAGACAGAAACAGAGAGACACAGAGAGAGACAGAGAGACGGACAGAAACAGAGAGACAGAGAGACAAAGAGAGACAGAGACAGAGAGAGAGAGAGTGACAGACAGAGAGAGAGGAGGAAGATAAGGAGAGAGAGGCAGACAGAGGCAGACAAAGAGCGAGGCATACAGAGAGAGAGACATACACAAAGGGATAGAGACAGACAGACAGAGACAGAGACAGAGACAGAAACAGAGACAGAGACAGAGACAGAGACAGAGACAGAGACAGAGACAGAGACAGAGACAGAGACAGAGACAGAGACAGAGACAGAGACAGAGACAGAGACAGAGACAGAGACAAAGACAGACATAGAAAGAAAGGCACCGACATGCATGCCAGGGATTCCATCGAATTGATGATAATTAGAAAAGCACGACGCCATAATAATTGTAGATATCGATAAGTAACAACTGACTCGAAAGTCCAACAAAATAATTATATGACGCAAAGCTTTTACAATAGCGCCACATAAATGTCTATACGTGCACACAAACATACATCAACATGTAAATATGCATAGGTATTATTGCGTGTGCGCTGAAGTGCGTGCATTTACAAACCCATGCTCAAACAGATGCATATAAAATGAAAGACAAACAAATATATGTGACATTTATGAATATTGCAGTATTATAGGCTACATTAATGTCACCGAGATCTGCAACTGCATGTTTTGCACATAAAGCTGAATAGCTGGACACGAGGGTAAAATAAAGTCAGGGCAATGCAGGGCATTCATTCTGGCCATTTCAGGGTGAGGATCGTTGACCTCTAAAGACAAAGACAAAACAGCAACGATATTTTTTATGTGCAGAACGTCCCCCCTCTCCCGTGGTATAGCCTACTCCACCAGTCATTTGCAACACTCTAAAGTAATAGCTTTAGATCTAATTGGAATGTATGCGTCCATATCCTATTATGTCCAAGACAAAATAGATATGTGGTCAGCAGAATGCAGACATTAAAAAATGTATGAAATTATTGTATGCATTTTAAAAAATTATTTTGTATGCATGCATGTATGTATCTCTGTATCGATGAATGCTTCATGTATTAATGCATGTATTTATGCATTTTAAAAATTATATTTTAGTGTATTCATGCACGTATACGTATTAATGTTGATCTCATGTATTATTTTATGCATTTATTTATGCATGTGTGCATGCACGCAAGTTTGAATGAATTTCATCATGTATGTGTGTATGTATATATTAGGCCTATATATATATATATATATATATATATATATATGCACGTATGTAATGATTGTATGAACCTCATCCAAGGCGATCATTGTGTAATGACCTTGTGCAAGTTCTTCACTCGCAATAAAATACTTAGCAATATCTGAACTCTGTATACGAAATGCGATATTAAAGTGCAGTTGTATTGCATTTTTTGGCATTGCATACATCCATATATGCATGTCATATATGCACGTACATAGGTAAGTATGCGTGAATGTTTGCATGCTTGTTGCTGTGTGTGTATGTTTGTTTGGTATTGCGTTCGTGGATAGTGTCCATGACGAATAGCATTGGCCGCATAAGCTACATGAAGAGGTTGTCTGACTGATGAGTTTGGATGATGAGCCTATTTACGATTGGCTGTGAGTATCAGTGGGTGCATGATACTCGGTGTTGTGATTGACGACGTCCATACAGCAATCTTCGTCGTTATCGGCCGAAAACATACATAACCCTTTGAATTCGATTACACAAAAACGATCGCGTTGTATTAACGTGTATGCCACACAAACATCAATAATACATTCGTTTTTATACATAAAGATATATATTCGCGTAAAAATGGATCTATTATTTTTTGATATTATACGTTATGCACATTATAGGCTACAGATGCACTTAATAATAATAGAGTCAATACACTTCATATCCCATGTTTCTATATAACATTCCATATATCTATTTATTATATATAGAGTCTACAAGCTAAGTTTCTTTTATCATATAGTATGCTTTTACTGTTATATATATATATTTCTAATATATAAATATATATTCCTAAAATCTAATATATATTTCATATGAATATAATTATATAATGCATGAAATGCTAACGTAGACAATAGTAAAATTCAACATTTTAATTATTACAGATTTATAAAAAAAATGATAAAGTTACTGCCCATGTGCGTGTGGTCTATGCAGATATAATATTATTATAGACCTATATTCGAAATACTACAAATACAGCTGCAACTGTGTTTGCTAAACATCCGTTCGTATTATAAACTGTCAGGAGGCGTTATATAATATATATTAATATTATATATGTACGTATGTATATATTATTATGCAGAATTCTATAACCAATAAGGCCTGTAGAGATATATAATAATTATTATATTCACGAATACAGTACAGTTCTTGTTTAGGACATAGGCTAAATGACGTGGCACCGGTTTATAGTACGTAGAGAATAAGTCTGTTGCAAAGCACTATGTAATATATGCATTTATAAATATTATAATCTAATTATCATAGATATTTATTACATTCACGAATACAATTCACGAATATAATTCTCTTTTAGTTAATAAAATGACTTCAAATTCGTCCACACAACTTCAGACTCAAAACAACTATAGCGCAGCTTTGTTTACTTCGTCAGATTCAGTCAGTATAGTCTATATAAATTGGCATTAAGGTATATATAGTCTATATAATCTATTTATGCACACAGGATAATATGTATACCTATAATTGTATATATATATATATATATATATATATATGAACGCAAGTAGCTACTTCTAGGAATATTTGAATGTTGGACGCATAGATCTATAAGTTTGTACATGCAAACATGACTACATCTTGTGAGACTGAAGCGCTATACAAATGTTTCCATGCAGAAATAACCACTATTCAAACGTGTATTTTGTATACATGCCGAATATTAGGCCTATGTAGGTCAAAAGACAAGGCCTCCATATGAAGAACACTATTGTGCATGGTTAAATTACTACTATAATTTCTTTTTTTGCCCGAGGTATCTATAATCATAATCCCTCAGATGTAAAATATTAATTTTAATAGATCTATTATAATAGTCTAATAATATTATTATTAAAGTATTTGTTATCATTGCTGTTATTACTATTTTTTGTTTTGCCCCGACTCCCCGAGGTATACAGGATCCCTCGGGGACTTATCTAGCGCCTAACATAAAATCAAAGTTACTATTGTTATTGTTGTTATTATATCATTACTATTAACTTTATCATTGCTGTTTTTATCATTTTCATTATTATTATTATCGCTATTTTTAATCATTATTATTACTATAACTATTAATATTTTAGTATCAATATTATTGTTAGTATTGTTATCGTTATCATCATCACCACCGTCATCATCATCATTATTATCATCATCATAATTTTGTCCCCGACTTACAAATAATCTCTCAGGTGATGAATAAAATTGCCCGTAATTGAAAATGAGCAAATGTAACCATTGTCTGATGCAAAAGTTTCTCAGCTGCTAATCATCGCCTAATTAATTTTTTTACAATTATTATAATTACTACAACTAAACTAGGCCTACTGCTACAGCCATCAGTGATGATTACTGCAACTATTACCAAGAATAACTTGCTATTTATTATTCCATATCTTAAGTACAATTTTTAAAATCACTATCAGTATGCACGTATACCGAGGCTAATGCACACTGAGACTAAAGGCGCAGTGCACGGATACAGCTGCTGCAGAGTGAGACTAAAAGGTTTATTTCGCCAGAGACGGATGTGAACTTGAAGTCCTACAACGATTGGCGTTCAAAGCCATTCGTCTCCGCGTCCATTATAAGTGGATCCGGTTAGGATCGGTTACACATGGACCTCAGTGACTTCTAGTTTTTGTACTTTTTCTACCGTGTTTCTTGTTCGGTTCGTTCTGCCTGGCGAGTGATTGCAAATTGCTCAGTTATGGCTAAAAAAACTATTGATGAATAGCTAAAAGCATTTTGTAATGGAACTGTAAAGCATCAAAAGTGTTTGTTAGCTATAACTAAAAACTATTAAGTGCGGGATTATTAGGTTTGCAAAAGCACTTGAAGCACATGGTGGCATTTAGGCCTAATCATAAAGCATGCATACTTTTCAAAAGCAGAGACTACTAACTTACTTATTTAGCTAAACGGTTCAAAACTCTGCGCCTCTTTACCATGGAACAAGAATCTCGATCAAAAAATATTATTGCAAGTTCAGAATGTCCCCACCCATTAATCCCTGCTAAACCAACTGTAATATCTATCTTCAACTATAGACATGCCCACATACATGGACATAATTATACACAAAATACATTTATTCTTACATGCATGCGCATATAATTAAAAATATATAGATCTACGTATTATATTTATGCACACGTATCACGTAAATGCATGCTTACATATATACACGTACAAATACTTATATACATACCTATATGCAAATGCATGCATGCATGCATGGATAATACATATATGCGCATTTGAATAAACTCACCCTTAATTTAGATAAAACCAACTTTATTTTATTTAAATCCCACCGGAAAATAAAGCCAAATGACAATCTCTGTTTGCTTATTGATGATATTTCCATCAATCAAGTTGAATCTACAAAATTCTTAGGGGTGCATAGCCTATAGATCAACATTTGACCTGGAAAGTTCATATTAATCAAATTGCAACTAAAATTGCTAAAAATATTGGTATTATTTCCCGCGTTGCTTATATCTTGCCAAAGACAATTAGAATGAATTTGTATTATACCCTTGTCTACCCCTACCTCACATATTGCAACCTTGTTTGGGCATCGACATACGAATCCAGGCTTCATAAACTTGTAATCTTACAGAAGAGGGCTGTTCGTATAATTGCGGGTATTCGTAAACGGGAACACACTGGCCCTTCCTTTAATGAACTTCATCTCCTGAAAATTGACCAGATAAAGGATCTCCAAATTAGCGAGTTCTTTTTTCGACTCGAACACGGTCTCCTTCCTTCGGTATTCCAAGGTTACCTCCCTCACGCCTCTGACATCCATTCGCATTTCACTAGGAATTCATCTGCTTTTCGCCCTGTCAAAGCTCAATCTAATACTAGGCGGTTTACTATTAAATCTTATGGCACTAAAGTATGGAACACAATACCAATTGACATTCGTCAATCGAGTAGTCTGCAGGTATTTAAAAAGAAACTTCGTGTTCTTCTACTCTCCTCCACTAATGCTACTTGAAGTGCACATGACCATGTGTAGTTAAGATTT
The DNA here is from genome assembly GCA_945859605.1 of Lumbricus rubellus. NCBI lineage: Eukaryota > Metazoa > Annelida > Clitellata > Crassiclitellata > Lumbricidae > Lumbricus > Lumbricus rubellus. The sequence goes on along the minus strand of OX243813.1, from coordinate 23,321,623 downwards.
TAGTTAAGTACTTAGTTAAGTTTGTTTCTCTATATGCTCTTGACAATATAAGCTTTTCTGCAATCTGTCATCACCTAATTTGTTTTAGTCTCTTTCTTTTAAGCTATCTTGATTAATTTTTCTTGGGACTTTTTTACTTGGGTGACCCTTCCCAGCGGGATGTCCATCCCTTTTGGGCCCCCCTTTGTAGCCAATGCATGCATGTTTTGTACTTTTATTGTTTTCTTGTTTTCTGGTTGCAATAAAGTGAATTGTATTGTAAATTGTATTGTATTATTGTATTGAAAAGTGCATAATTTTTCGTGTATGATATGCAAGTGGATAAGTATTCCTGTCGATAGTACTGTTGGCAAATGAGTATTATTTAAAGCGAGGTCCTTTGGATGCATTCATCGAGATTTAACGATACCCGAGGAGTTGTCTAACTTACAGCATGTGGCCACGCAGTCGAGGTTTCATGTTTGCATAATTATAGTTATTCACATAGGCGTACGGGAGATTTCAGCAGTGTGTGGGGGGGGGCCGAAGATTTTGATCCGGTCCGAAAGATAAATGCGGTAATCTCGTGAAAAATACAACTTTTCCCAGACAAAGAATTTGATGAACTTTTTTAGTCGTCGTTTTGAAATCTCGTGAAAAATATACTACTTGTTACTATTTTCCCGGGTCTGCTTGCCCAAAAAACAGACTTGCCTGAAATTTGGGAAATTTGCCCCTCTGGACCCCCGCCTGGTACGCTTATGGTTATTCATAACTGAAAAGCGAACACACGTGCATGCGTAGATATGCCATCGTATGTATACATCAAGCATAGGCTACTCACACAAAAAATGCAGATAATTCAGCGGAGTTACTTCGATTCCACTCATAGGCTACTACGATTATATTAACGACCATATAGCACAGCGATAATCCAAATGGCAGATCGCGTTTTGGTTATGGGCGAGGTTCGGAGGCAGCTGCTGGTTTATGGGAAACTACTACTCACTTGCAGGAAGTTATAAGGTTACTAAACAATATTCTTACCCATCATAATTATATTCACTAGTCTGCACGATTCATATGCATGTTTGAATGTTTATATATATAATATTATTATAATATATATATATATTCGTTCACACAGAATATTTATATGTGTGCAATTGTGCATATATATCTATTTATAAGTGTGCATATATATAGATATATAGGTCATATGTATAATATTATATGTACTCAAGTACTTATGCAAATATATATATATATATATAAAATATTATAATAATTTATATGCGTGAATGTATGAATGCATGCAAATTTTAAATGCACGCATAACTATTTCTGTTGATGGTACAGTTCTTTATGCGCGTGTGTAACACATACAAGTTGAACAGGATATATGCAACGTTCTGAAAGAAGATGGAAGATACGACATAATTATGGCCTACATGCATGCATATGACCAGGATTTAAATATTAATTCGCGCAAACTGTACACACACAATTAAATCATGATTCTGATTCTTCTTCTTTCTCTTTAGGCTCGTATTAATCCCTCTTAGCGATTATAATTATTCGATATAGATCTATATATTATATCTATAGGCTATATTTCTTTGTACTTTTCTGGTTTTCTTGTTTTCTGGTTGCAATAAAGTGAATTGTATTGTAAAAAAATTGAATTTTATATATAATTATATATATAATTTAATATTTATTTATCCGTGAATGTGAATTTGAAGATGAATTTGGGTTATATGTGGAAAAAAAATTAATTTAGGAAAAATTTCAATTTTAACATCGGCCAGTGTATATAAACACAAATGTTAAAGTGAATTGGTCTGTTACGGTAAGCCTTTAATAACTGGATGCAGTTTGAGCGTGTACAAAACAGCACAAGATTACAACGTTTGCTGCTTTGAACTCACCAACAAGCGTCAAAGACACGAATTATTCCAGAAATCAAATCTCGTTTTATAATCATATAGTTATTGTATAAAATATAATACCAATCAAATATACATATATATTACGATCATATGCACGCGACAAAGCTTGTAGGCCTATTCCATACGCAGGCTTTTTAACGTGCAGTTGTACACAAATTTGCAGATCTAAATGTATTTGTGCAGTTGTAGAAGCACTTCTGCACAGAAACTGTTAAAACTAGAAAAAATTGTCATTGTCCTCCTATTGGAAGTAATTCACCATGGAAAATGGAAAATGAAAGAAGGGGTTGTGCAGTTATAAAAATTTCTTAGAAACAGCCCTGTCCATAAGCTAGTATTTTGTAATTGCGTTCTCGCCAATTTTCTGGCATAATTCCCTTATGAAAAAAATGTGCCGATCTGTTGTGACAACAAATGCGTTTCGCACGAGAAGCAATTCTATGAAACCTTCTTGTTTTTTGTTCTCAGTATTTGTTTGTCATCTTTTAGAACCCATCGTTATTATAACATGCATCATCATCATATAGAAGGACAAACAAGTTGAAACAACCAACACTTATTTTGGGCCGAAATCCCTCTCCAAACCCTCTGCAATCTGCTGCATCTGGGTTACACACACGAATGACGTCAAAGGAAAAATAGTGAACGTAAAAACACGACGTGTATGTATACACTGTATGTATACGGCCATCATTCGAATATGCTAATGATCCATGACGATCGGCCTATAGCCAGATACATACATCTGCGTCAATAACCACGCCATTATACAGTATACACACACGCACAGCAGACGCACACACACATACACACACACACACCCAAACACAGGAGCCACACGGGAAAGACTATACGCGAGCTATACTGGAAACATTCACAATCGATATATAGCGAGCCTTTCAGTTCGATAAGTACGATCCAGATCTATCCGATATTATAGTTGTCTTACCTTCGCTGTGTAGCCCTATCCTCGGTCCATGCGATCGTCGCACACATTTTTCGAAGTCTGTTTTGTCCGGACGGGGGACGGCCATCTTTATCCCGTGGCGCCGACTGGTGGCTCTCATTTAATCTCGGCAATGACATAATTCACGCATAAATGCCGGAACGTGACTCTTACGATTCAGGGTCTGGAAAATGAACCACACACACACACTGCAAACACATTATAGGCTATATACACACGTGTGGACTAAACGACAGAGCAATTGGGGCCCGACGCTGAAAAATCACCCCAATGTATACACGGGCGATGCGTTCTACGGTCAAACAGATTATGCCCATTTAATTATCTTTACGATGCCATAAACACAAAAGGAAACTTGAAACTTTAAGGCATTACACTCTGACCCGATTTTATACACAATTACCCATGATATACATGTGTATATATAATGCACAATTCAACTGTATGCTCAGATATACATGTATTTAGTCTTATGAAGTGTTAGATAAACAGTCAATGATCAATTACTAAACATTAGCGACTATTTAATCATATATATTTATATATATATATATATAAATTACATATATAATTATATATATATAATTCCATAGGCATAATTATGTACCGGTAGAGTCTAAAGGATAAAATTAAGGAACGATAAATATTCTATGCAGATTTGTATAACTTGTGAATACAAGAACTGATGGATGAGAAAGATAAAAATTATAAGTAGAAAACTTCGAACTGAGCATCATTTTAAAGTTTGTTAGATAAATAAACGGCTGCATGAAAATAAATAACCAAAGGAGATTGTTCATTTGAGTCATGATGTTGCAGCGTAGATAATAATAGGAAATGATCATTGTCAACGGCGAGAGATGTGCAATCACAGCAGTCACAAACAACCATATTTCACTTCATGGTATAGCCTACCACCACCACCACCACCACCACCACCACCACCACCACCACCACCACCACCAACACCACCAGCCATCATTTTAAACCACCACAATATCTTCATCAACCCTCATATATGATGCTCGTGATAGATTGGAAGGGTCATGAGGACAGTCAAACCATTAACCCAGCGCCACGGAACTATAGACTTATGTAGGACCATCGCACGTATTATATATTGCAATGCGCACACATCTGCTCGTCTTTCATGGTCCAAAATTGTTGTGTATACTTTTGTACTTTGCCGCAGTAAAATGGAATTGGAGTCATATTTTTTGAACGATTATCTATAGAGGACTAGCTACGTGCCCCACCCACCCGTTTCATCGTCTCTCAATAGTCTCTCCTCCTCCTTCTCCTTCTCCTCCTCTTGTTCTTCTTTCTCTTCCTCCGCATCTACTTCTTCTCCTCTCCTCTCCTCCTCCTTCGCCTATTCTTCTCCTCAATACTCTCCTTCTCGTTTTCTTCTTCCCCTCCTCCTCCTTCTCCTCCTCCTCGCCCTCCTTTTCCTCTTTCTCTTTCTCTTCGTTTTCCTCTTCCACCTCTCCTCTTTCTTCTTCTCTTCATCCTCCTCCTCCTCCTTCTCCTCTTCCTCCTCCTCCTCCTCCTCCTATTCCTCCTCCTCCTCCTCCTCTTCGTCTTCTGTAACTCATGTGTGGTCGACAGATATGCATCTATATCAAAATTGTCGAACCAGCATTCACCACATGTGCCATTCATTACTGCTAATGCAAGTATTATAGAAAGCATGCAAATTATTTAGCACTATAATTATACGCTAAATGTCTCTTCGTAATTGTCGCATTGTCTGCATATAATATATACAAAAACGCAAGCATGCGTATAATTATGTATACTAATATAGATATTATATAATCATTATAATGCATACGTTTTCTATTCATGTATATTTAAAAGATTGGGGTCACTGAGGGCGAGAAATTACGGCGCAGAGGTCAAAAACTCTTAATGCTTTCTTACGGGTAAATGGATGCATTTCATGTATTATGTATGATTGATGTACATGTTTGATGTATGTGAACATATGTGCATGCATGATCGTGAATAGATACGTCGAAGTGCAGCGATGCGTGACTTTACAATCACGCGATATAATGAGAAAAGCATGCAAGGCCGTTCCAAGAATTTGTTAAGCCATTTAACAGACTTCAAAGAGAAAAGTCTGACGACATCAAAGCCTTTGTTGTGAATGCCGCCTTAGCATATAGACTATACTGAAAAATATGCACGACCACGATAAACGGTCACACTATCCTCACCAGTTCAAACCACACGTATTCTCTTAATTATCTACAAATATTCCTGTATACACACAAACACACACACACACCTACACACACACACGCACACACACACGCATACACATACACACACATACACATACACACACAGTCTACGAACACATGCATTTTGTATACTGATTTTCATGTAATGCATTTACATTGTAATGCACTTACATTTCCACACATGATACTGATTGCCATTCCATGCAGAATATATTATCAGTTTCGTTCAAAATTACAGAAGATACGCTATATAAATCAAATGTTATGTTGTGCTTCGTTGAGTTGTACACAATTCGATAGCCCGCTCTCCCATTTAGTACGAACATGCAATATCTGGCTTTTGAGCATCTGGCGCTGCATAAGTGCATAAGCGATATGCGCTGCAGCAACGAGGATTGGGCTGAGCAGAGTTTCGAGTCGAGCCTTGAGTTACATGCATGTATATATTGTGCATGGTACATTGCTACTCAATACCTAATATAAATATAAACACTAATGCATGCATATATAATTATATATATATATATATATTCTAGGCAGAGACGTAGCAAGATGGCACACTGTAGATTCAGTAGGACACGTGCATCGCTGTTATCATGTCTGCACTTCAGCTGCAAGATATCTCTTCACGAGCTCTGCTGTTGTCGACCTACTTAACAGGTAAAGGCGCTTACTGCGAGAGCCACGATTCCTGAATGCCTTAGATTGCATGGACGCATATTCTATATATTTCGGCTTCGGGCAAGACGTCTCTACAGATCCCCATTTTCACAGACGGAGGCCTATATTAGACAATGAGCAAAATGACTCATGAGGTCTAAACAATACATAGGATAAAATTGAAGAAAATGACTCAGGCTAATACAAAAGGAGAGTCACTTGCATGCAAGGCAAACGGCTGGTCTCAGTCTCTGCAGACTATAATTATTATTTACTATATGACCTCCATCATTGTTGTGATTTATCTAATGACATGTATGAAATCAATCGTGGACACGAAAATGGACCCAATAAATTATGTTCAGCAGGATCAATTAAATGTAGAACCTTATACGGATTGCACTGATTCGTCTTGCTTCTGCAGACTTCCATTAGTTCACATAAAACCAATTCGCATGCATATAATATATAATGTCAGTCCACAGATTGGTGGCTGTGTTAGATTTGTCCGTTTCAATCTGCTACTCAGCGTGTAGTATAAGACTTTGAACTCTTTAACCGTATTATACGACGGCGTAAGTGATGCTGGGACGCTATAGTTGGAAGTGCTAACCGATGCTATTAACCATGAGATTCCGGTTGCAGAAGTTCAGTCTATAGGGAAGAGGAGAAAGGAGAGGAAAGGACAGGAGGGAAGAGGAGAAAGAAGAGTAAAGGACAAGAGGGAGGAGAAGAAAGATGAGGAAAGAACCGGAGGGAAGAGGAGAAGAACGTAGAGGGCAAAAGAGGAGAGCATAAACAGAGAGCCACACAGACAGACACACAGACAAACAGACACACACACACACACACACACAGGCAGACATAATATTGAGCCTTTGGCGTGCAGTGCTCAGAATAAAGCATCTTATTATTATAGTTTCCAATTGTTATGATGAAGGTCATTGAAAATTGTTGTGCTTTATTTTCTGATAATCGCTAGGAGGCGACACTCGTCTTACTTGGAGGGCGTCAGTCTGTCCAGCATGCGAAGACTCATCCTATAGATATCGAACGCTATAATAGACACGACAGCAATGCATGCAGTGCCATGCACAATTAGATACAAGTGAAACAAAACACATTTTCGTTGCAAACTGCTTCTATAGGGTGTCTCGATAGGTCGTGAACGATTTTGAATGCGGAAAAAAATATGTTATACACAATATAATGTGGAAAGTTTTATACTGGCGGATAGGTTATTCAAATGAAAATGTTAATATAAAAAAATTAGATCCCTAGCTCACTTAATAAAATTGTAGCGCCAATATCCGTGACGTCATCAAATTCGTGCCAAATAAACGTCAAGTTAAGTCGCAAACAATACTGTACGACCCTCATTGTTAATCCACACATAATTAATTCATACAAATTATCATTTAGTATTTAATAATGTTTCTTCTACTCTTTATTACAGCCTCAAGTCGATAGTCATCGAGCAAATAGATTTTTCAGAGTTGTCAGAGGTAGGCCTATTGAAGTCCATGCCTTACAAAGCCGACGTTTTAAGGTGTTCAGTGTCTGGGGTTCGGGTTCGACATAAACAGTTGGATTAACAAAACTTCATATCATTCAAAATAAAAGTTCAGTCACTTCGACTTATTACATCAATGAGATACAGGAGAAAGAGGTCAAACCCGCATTCCAGCGAAGTGCAGTAGCCTATGCGCTCAGTTCACAGTCACAAAAATGTTTCGTAATAACGGCGATGGATTGTTTCAACAAGACGGTACACGTGCACACACATCAAAGGCCTCAGTCGAATGGTTGAACAAGAATATCAATGGATAGCCTACATCTCACCGAGGGACTGGTCGCCTAATTTGCCGGATTTCTCACCAATCATATGGAAAATGTTTGGAGTATTATGGCGCAACTGTTTATGCCGATACCGAACCCCAATTAAACGACCTTAAAACGTCGGCTTTGTATGGCATGGACATCGATAGGCCTACCTCTGACAACTCTGAAAAATCTATTTGCTCGATGACTATCGACTTGAGGCTGTAATAAAGAGTAGAAGAAACATTATTAAATACTAAATGATAATTTGTATGAATTAATTATGTGTGGATTAACAATGAGGGTCGTACAGTATTGTTTGCGACTTAACTTGACGTTTATTTGGCACGAATTTGATGACGTCACGGATATTGGCGCTACAATTTTATTAAGTGAGCTAGGGATCTAATTTTTTTATATTAACATTTTCATTTGAATAACCTATCCGCCAGTATAAAACTTTCCACATTATATTGTGTATAACATTTTTTTTCTGCATTCAAAATCGTTCACGACCTATCGAGACACCCTATATTAAGGATTTTCATATCAGAATAACTGTTGTCCTTCTCATTATTTTGTTTTATCGTTTGATCCGGTTTCAATATGTTCCCTTCTTTTGTCTGGATTCCGATTATTATTGCCAGGGCTGTTTTTAAGGAATTTGTAGAACTGCACAACTCCTTCTTTTCTTTCCCATCCTCCATGGCAAATTATTTCCAATTCGGAGGAAAATGACCATTTTTTGCTAGTTTTAACTGTGCAGAAATGCTTTTACAACTGCACAAATCTATTTATAACTGCACATTTTGTGTACAACTGCACGTTAAAAAGGCCCTCATTCTTGCTGTCTCCTTCAAAAACATGTCGTCCTTCGGGTTAGTATTACACGAGTATAAATAAGTTCATCTAACTCGGTCTTTTATTAGACTATATATACCAGTCTCTTGTCTGTATTTTGTCGGTTGCTTTTCAGCAGGTTATCCATCATCTATGGCCAGACATAATATATTCTGCAGGTCTACAATCCAGTCTCTTTTTTATGTATTTCTGCAATGATTCATTCCGTGTTTTTTGACAATCATTTATCATTCCGTTG
>OX243813.1:23270396-23307896 GCA_945859605.1 Lumbricus rubellus | reverse complement strand
TTTATGAAGACGTACAGTGCATAGAAATTTCATCAACACAGTGCAATTACATCTAATTGAAAATGCATATTGCACCAATAGCATTCTTGTAACATTTTATAAAAATATAATGTGAGACTTCTCAGAGATTTTTCAGCTGCATCTGAGGCGTAATGTTGTGTCTATAAATCAGGAATCAATGGAGGAATATGATCATGTGCAGAGGATTTTTTAAAGAATTGGCTAAAATAAATAACAAGACAATTGTTTAGAACTCCTTTCCCCCCAATAATAAGAAGACATTGCAAGCAGACATTGCAGTTGAAATTTGAGTTTGGCCATAATTTTGAATGTTTGTTCAATAGAGTGATCAATAAACTATAGCAAATTTATATGAAATACAGATTTTTTGTAAATAGAAATTGTCCCACATTGATAAAAAGAAAAAGAAAAATAAATCCAATGAGAAACCATTTTTGCCACGTTCTATACATGTAAATTTCAGCGTTAGTAGGCTAAGTGGTTATAATTATTTTTGATGAGTGTTAATTCTATTTAGCCAACTTTAATTAATTGGTTTCCAAAAACTGTTTATTAAAATTCTATTAATGAAATTCTAAATAATGAATTAGACTATTGTAAAAAAACTTCATTGCCATGCATTTATTGCAACAAATGAAAGCGAAATGGATGAGAAACATAAGAACATATATTTTGTAGAGACGGGTGTTTCAACAACATCCAACGGTTTGTGCTTAGCCTACTCTTTCCCAACAAGTGGTATTAACACTCAAAGACTCATTCAAAAGCACTTAACAGTTTTGATGCATATTCAAGCTATATACCACACCACGACTGCTTCTGCACCACCCTAAGACCATCCTCACCATCAATTTTTCTCATCACAGCACAAGGCTATATATATATTTCGTTGGTTTGCCTTAATTTCCGGATTCTATCCATGCTCCGAAACGGGTCAAACCACACTTGATATGTTAGGAACTTGATTGGAGATATCATCGCCAATGAACAAACTTATTCCTCTGATGACGCAACTTGTGTGTGTGACACTAACAAATGTTAGAAATAAACTTACATGCATGTTATCTTGATTTCATACACCCTAAATATCTCTAGACACATGCTGCATAAACGCCCACGAAAATGATGCAAGGGTAAAGGTAGTTTCATGTCAGTTCTGTGCACATCTGAAGCGTGATGTGGGGCGCGGTGGTGTAGTGGTGGCGTCGCTGCCTTGGAGCCGGAAAGTTCGAGGTTCGAATCCACCTCACCGCCTAAGGACCTTGGGCAAGTCCTTCACTCACAATTGCTCAGCGCTTCGGCATGAAACTCAGATGCAGTGTCCTTTCTGCATTCGGGAACACCTCTGAGTAGAGAGAGCTTGAAGGGGCTCTATGACAAGTGCACATACAATCAAACATTGACGGTGAGAGTAATCAGTCAAACTGTTTAAAGCCATAATCATACGGTTTATTCACAATGCTGTTCAACTCTGAATATTCTCCCCATCGTTCATCTCTCGTTATCCTCTCTGCTGATATGCTGATAATATGTAATAAAGATCATGCAAAGTACTCACCTGCTCTCAATGCGACTGCAGCCAATTTTCAAATCACCAGCTCAGCGTCCGAGAAGTTTATGGACGTTTTCGTCAACTCAATTCCTAACTATATATACATTCAAACCACACAAAGTGCTATGGTTACGCTGTAACATATATCAATGCAACGCATATATATTGAGCAAATTTAAAACACGTAGACTTGTGTGTATATATATATATGCACACACATTTATATATATATATATATATATATCAACATAAGACCTTAGGAATGTACATGTAGATTTATTTACTTATAACGTAGATGCCTATATATAGAGCACAGAAGAGATTCTAGATTTCAGGTGACCTTTAGATGACCCGGCAATTAAGGAACTGAATAAATTTTCGAGATATCAAACAGACCGTCCATATATCAGCCCTGGGGCTGGCAGGTGGACTAGCCGAGGGGGAGTCACAACTGTACTTTAGGTGCTCTGGCCTTAGGGGGAAGGGATGGAGGGTGAGGAGAATGCTGGGGTGGGGCGCTGTCCTGCGATATGCGGAGATACGGCGATTTAGATTTCAAATAGGAAATGCCGCAGAAGAGACGGAAGAGGGGAGGAACAAAGAGAGAGAGAGTGGAAAGATGGGGGGGTGGGGGAGTGGGTTAAGGGAAGGGAGGAGGTCAAAGGTCGGGGAGATTACGGATATCGTTTTCGATTGCCGGAGACATTCATCTGAGTAGGCTATGTGTGTGTCGCGGGGTTCTACGTGGCTGTGGGGGTTCTGCTGTCACGCCATATCCATCATCCGGCTGTGGCATTGACGACAGGCGCCTCTCTGCCCGCCATAGAAGTCGACGTCTGCACGAAACAAATGTGCATTGTCCTCGATAAGATTAGAGAGGAAAGCGGAGAAGGAGGAGGAGGAGGAGGCAGGAGGAGGAAGGAGGAGAAGGAAGGAAGAGGAGGAGGAAGGAGGAGAAGGAGGAGGAAGGAGGAGGAAGGAAGAGGAGGAGGACGGAGGAAGAGGAGAAAGGAAGACGAAGAGGAGGAAGGAGGAAGAAGGAAGGAGGAAGAGGAGGAAGGAAGAGGAGGAGGAGGAAGAGGAGGAAGGAAGAGGAAGGATGAGGAAGAGGAGGAAGAGGAGAAATAGGAGGAAGGAGGAGGAGGAAGGAGGAGGAGAAGGACGGAGGAAGAGGAGAAAGGAAGAGGACGGAGGACGGAGGAGGAGGCATTCTAAGGTCACCATATTCAAAGGTTTTCCACTTTATGCACGAATGAAATCCATTTTCACGCAGAAATGCATCACTCAGTAACTCTAGACGCCCTCCTCGACACTGTCGCACCCCATACGTCATACATCATACATGGCATGCATCATGCATGTCAAGGGTTAACCCACATTCATCATCCACACACATATACACACACACGCATATACAATTTCATCAGTTTAACATACACGACATATATGCACATGCTGCAATATATATCAAATTATATATATATATATAGATCTATATATCAAATTATATATATAGACCTATATATATATATATATTAAATTTACACATGTATATTTCGATGTGTATTTCCATGTCAACATATAATATTGATTTATTTGTAAAAATAATAGACATGCGTTTAATTACTAGTGTACAATGTTGTACATATATGTGCATGTATGTATGTTTGCACTGTATATCATGCATATACACATAATTACATATTATATATATATCGTATGTGCACTTGTGCTGTATATACATGTAAACCCGACGTATGCATTTAAAACGTTATCACTGAGTTAATGTGACAAAGGTGTCTTTGATTGAACCTTTCGCTGCCAATAATGCCGGATAGATGGAATTCAGCTGGGACTTGGCCTGCGTTAATAAATAGCAATCGCCAGGATGTGTGAAAATAAGCTGTGCGTTTTAAACGGACCATATACGGTTGGCGGGAAAACATCAAACGACACCCAGATATAAGTTATTAACTTAAACAAAACAGACAACGAAATTTATCACATGCCCATATACCAAGATAATGAGATACCAAACCATTTACACTGGAACCAGATTTGTTTCAAGTGGGTATATATACATATATAATATAATATAGATCTATATATTATATACATATATATTATATATCTATCTATCTATCTATGTGATTTATATAGCGCCTCTTCAAGGGCCCTACTCAGAGGCGCTCCCGACCCAGGCCCGGTCGAAAAGAAAGGTCTTGAGCGAACTATAGAAAGTGCCAGACATGTTCCGAGGTTGGGAACGCAGGTTAGAGGGAAGGTCGTTCCAGACGGAAGGTCCAGTGACCGAAAATGCCCTATGCTGCCCTGTGGCTGTACGGGCATAAGGAACCATGAGATCTATATAGATCTATACGTCATTTCACTGTTTACAGCAACTACTTACTAACACATTTATATTCATAACTAGTTTTAAAAGCACGTATCCTAATTGAAAATCAATTTGTGTAGTCTATTCAGGTTATTGCATAAATATAGTTGTATAGATATGTTTATGATATTAAAGCACACTCTGACTATCAATATGGTACTAATATAATATACACAGGTAGACAATATTCATGCATATATAAATACACATACTCATTTAAACAAATATTATATGAAAATAATATACATGCACAAGAATTGAACAGAAATGTGGACATTGATTTAGGACACGTGTAAAAGTATATTCATGTAAATCACTTAATCGAAAAAACACAGATTAGGTATTCTGCTTCTATAGAAAAATTAAATACATTTAGGCACATTTAATTGACATCAGAAATAAATATTATTTCATGGAAGGCAGCACGATGCCTTGATAATAATAAATCACAGAAATGTGAAGAGTCATGATCTGAACAGTATCAACAGTTGAATCACTCTCAAATATATTTCTGAAAGGCTTGCCTATCACCAAAACGGAAGATAAAAAAACTAAGAATAAACCGATTAATAAAATCATCTGCATACGGGTGGAGGACATAGGCGTAGGGGACATTTCAGCGCTGGGGGGGCAAAAATGAGGCTTTTGCCCGAAAAATGTTTGGTCATCCGGCTGAAATCTTAAGTAAAATTCCCGTTACGTTTGCCCGAAAATTCTGACGACCTTTTTTTAGTCACGGTTGAAATCTTCTGAAATTTCCCGTAACTTTTTGCCCAAATTTCGGGCAAGTATGACTTTTCGGGCAAAAAAGACCCGGAAAAATTTAAAAAAGCAAAAATTGTTTAAAACTTTTTTCTTTTTCCGGGTCTGCTTGCCCGAAAAATCAGACTTGCCCGAAATTTGGGGGGGCATTTGCCCCCCCCTGGACCCCCGTCTCCTACCTCTATGGTGGAGGATGTAGGAACTGTCAACTTGATTATAGTCTGGGTTCAATATACAGTAGAGATAGGTAGGTTCATGCAGTAGTTGTCGGTATATTAGCAAGACTTGTCTGTATTTAATGTAGAATTAAAGGCCTAATCATAATGGAATCACACATTCACAACGATATTAGCTTTCTAAATAGAAGAGATCAGTCACACTCATTTTGTTATAGTCCATGTGACAAAAAAAATTATTGCTCAATATTATGATATGTCGAATGTATACAATGTCATGATTTACGTATATATTCATATAATATATATATATATAAGGCACATATACATAATTATATGTCTTTAATTGCAGGCTGATTTCTACGCAGATATGATCATGATTTATCAGACCAGACGGTCTGCAAGGTATATTCTATGCATAAATATTCATTAACTTTCTATTTTATATCACATAGAATGAATATGAGCACACACACACACACACACACACACACACACACACACACATATATATATATATGTATATATATATAAGCCAATTCCACTTGCATATTTCATATGATTCACATGCATCTTTTATGTTTATTCATATGTATGAGAAGGAGCATATATCGTGTTGACACTGTGTGTGAGATATTTAAGTTCGGCTAATGTATTTACATAAATATGCAGAATATTAATATAAAAATATAAGAGATGGTAAGAATTAAATGAGCAGCAGCAGTTTAACAGTGTAAAGAGTTGTTTTCTACGAATATTCGGGACGCAATATTTGAGATGACACGTGACATTGACTTTTGATATGCAACCGAGTTAATAATATGAGAGACGTTTAAAATTTAATTAGGTTGCGTGCATTTTGCAAAGTTCGCAAATATTCAAAGCAGAAAGATAATTAACTCATATGAATGGATGTCATACTTGTTAATAAATATAAAATATAAAGCGCATTTATTTAATTTGTATTTGCGGAAATCCAGCATATATCTTAGACGCCGATTTATATTATAGGCTACTTAGGCCTTCAATGCATTGCTTAATACAATTATTGTAATATGTGTGACCAAATATGTTTGACATACACAAATATAAATAAATTATATTACATACCGTCTATAATTATGCACAAACGACACAATTATATAGCAGAAAAATCACGTGGGTACTGAGCATACAATATTTGACTTGGACCTAATTATTAAATATGTCATGTACAACATTGGCATGATTATATGCAGTATATTATATTATATTTTAATATATTCTCGGATTTCCGTCCTGTCTTTCAACCGGATTCATCGTATTGATTGTTGCAATATTGGAGCAAGTGAAGAACAACAAGAAGACAATAACAAGTGAAGAACAACAAGAAGACAATAACAAGTGAAGAACAATAAGAAGACAATAACAAGTGAAGAACAATAAGAAGACAATAACAAGTGAAGAACAATAAGAAGACAATAACAAGTGAAGAACAATAAGAAGACAATAACAAGTGAAGAACAACAAGAAGACAATAACAAGTGAAGAACAACAAGAAGACAATAACAAGTGAAGAACAATAAGAAGACAATAACAAGTGAAGAACAATAAGAAGACAATAACAAGTGAAGAACAATAAGAAGACAATAACAAGTGAAGAACAATAAGAAGACAATAACAAGTGAAGAACAACAAGAAGACAATAACAAGTGAAGAACAACAAGAAGACAATAACAAGTGAAGAACAATAAGAAGACAATAACAAGTGAAGAACAACAAGAAGACAATAACAAGTGAAGAACAATAAGAAGACAATAACAAGTTAAGAACAATAAGAAGACAATAACAAGTGAAGAACAACAAGAAGACAATAACAAGTGAAGAACAATAAGAAGACAATAACAAGTGAAGAACAAAAAGAAGACAAGATAATTTCTATGATTAATTAATTGTCTATAGACGCACGAATACATGCACATGTAAATAAAAAACATGCATGCATTCATTTTCAAGTAGACCTACGTAAAGTCAATAGCAGGCATCAAACGTTTAAACTTTATGTCTTATTTATACATAGACAGATTAGACACGCATGCACACATCATCATATTTTTGCATAGATTTATTTATTAATTTATTTATTTATACACGTTCGTTGATTTCGTTCATGCAAATACTTAATTACTCATACATGAATATATATATATATATATATATACATATATAATGTGTATGCACACCTCCGTAAATGCATGAATCATGCATGCATACATTTATGCATGCATACACACATTTAAACATTTATTTATTCATACATGTATATATATATATATATATTTAATGCACACCTACGTGCATGCATAAGTGATGCATGCATTCATGCTTTCTTTCATCAACAAATATATATATATATATTATATATATATTATATATATATATTGGTCAGAGAGTGGTTGACCACCTATTTATATCCCTATTCATTGTTTCATCACGCCTGACTGAATTTAAAGGTAAACACCCACATGACCTAAGCATATGTATAGAACTATATATATATATATCGATTATATATATATATGTTATATGCACAAACATGCTCATGCTTTGTATACGTAACATGAGCATATTGGTGCAGTGACATGGTCAATTTATTTAACATACGAAGCACATGCTAAGTAGGAGTGCATCTATATTAGTATATTTATTGCTCCATGTGTGTAACTCTGTTTATATATATATATATATATATATATATATATATATATATATGACAAAGTATGCAGAGTATGTAATATATATATATATATATATATGTAATATAGCCTCATTGTCGTCACTCGACTGACGGAAGAGAATAAAGAATGTAATATGTATGCATACATAATAAATATATTATATATATATATATATATATGCCTATAGATTATCGTTTCCTTGTTCTGCCTTATGCGTAGGCCCTCAAGGCAATGTTGATTAGGCCCTTAGGGTATGCATAGTAATTATAATAGAATCGCGTTTGATGAGAATGCCATCAGCCCGTTTAATTTATCATGGCTAAATTGTGTGCACATTTGACAATAAATATTTTTATTTATACCATTACTACACAGTGAGACGTATGTGAACTTTTTGAGAGGTCTTTGAACAGCGTTCAAGCAGTATGACGTTGGCCAGCAGCTGTGGTTATTATTGTGTCGTCAGGTGTTCGAACTATTCAGTAGGTGGCAGCACTGTACAAATTTTCCTCGTGTTTTGGTCTGTTATGCCATACATGCATGCATCTGTCCACAATTGGCTTATCGTTTGATCTATTATTATCATATTTGTCTGTGTATTTTACATGTCTATCTGTTTATGAAAAAAGATTAACGCATGTGAGATGTGGATTTGGAGGAAGATGCAGAGAATATCTTGGAAAGGAAAAAGAACAAATGAGTGGGTGCGCATAGAAATTGGTATCGATATGGATGAGTCGTTACAACAAACAGTGCTAAGAAGAAAGTTGGTTTTCTTTGGTCATGTTATGCGTTCAAATGGTTTGGAGAAAGATATGATGCTGGCATGCGGTGAGGGAAGGAGAAAACAAGGGCGACCAAGGAAAAGGTGGTTGGACGATGTTCAAGAAACAACAGGAATGAATCTGGAACAATTAAGAGAAGCGACATCAGAAAGAAAGCAATGGAGAAGGCTGGCCATGACGATCGCTAGAGTTCAACGAACTGACAGCACAAGGTGACAAGGTGATCTGTTTATGTATGTGTCTGTCATTGTTCAACCTCTTCCTTTGTATTTGACTGTTCGGCAATCTATTATTTCACCTGTTCTGTTGGTCTATATTCGACTGTCCGTCTGTCTGTTCGTCTGTGTGTGTCTCCTTCACATGCAGCAATACACACAGACACACACTCGAAGATAACATATAGAGCTGTGTATAAATAAAATATAATTATATTATTTATAATCAGTAGGTTATAAAATACACTGTAGGGCTCATACATTGTCAGCAGTTAGTTTTCATTACAGCCTTAATAATTATAAATCTCAACTGCATGTAATAATTCTCCTTTGTCAAATGATGAAATTGAAGCAAGCCATGATTATGTATTCGAATACGACAGGGTGTATCTTCTATCTGTTGAATTTGAGAATATTCTTTCTGGTATGCCAAGTCAGAGGTCGAATATGGACATATCAGGTGTGGTAAGATGAGACTGGGTCGGGTCAGGTCAGGTCGGGTCGAGTGATTCACTTTTCGAAATGTCTGTCCTCATCCATGCCCCCCCTCACACTCGTTTCCACCAGTTGTCTATAAGCCTCGACCTGCATATATAATTATCGCATGCGTATAATAGGCCTACATATATAAAGATTTATATTTTGTGAGCAGCATGCACATATAGACTATGTATAATATCTATATAAATATATTTGATTTATGGACTGATTGCCACAGGTGCATATGGATGAGGTTCTGTTGTATTGACGTTTGTTGTTTGGCCTACATACATGTGATAAAATAATATTGTATTATTATACATGATCATATATATATATATATGATCATTTATATATATATACTACTTTATAAATCACATGCATCATAAATCTCTGTATATGCCTTCACTCAGATCATGTATTTCAAACAGGTTCTGTCTGTCTGTCTGTCTGTCTGTCTGCCTGTCTGTCTGTCTGTCTGTCTGTCTGCATCTATAAACTTAAGTAAGCAGGCAGGCATATGTCATTGTATTTGCTTTTGTACAACATACGATTGTACCATTATTGCGAAGTGATTGATATTACTACGTCGAAATTTTACGGAGTTGGCCGTGGATGAGCGATGGGAAAACATTTATTGTGAAACCACAACTCCATCCATCACCTATAGAGGGAAAGGGAGCAGATGGCAATTACTTTCAAACCATGCAGTGCACATTATCAGACGCTTTCCAAACATATAACAAGGGTCGATTCGACGAGGTTTTGGTCATTTCTCCAGGGCATGGCATCAAACGGAGTTGACAAGAAATCCGTTGAATTAACTTGACGTTTAGCAATTCATCAGTAGGCTATAATTATGTCCAACCGTCGAACTACGTCACCCCATAATAATTGGTAAGAGGGTCTGTGACCTATAGGGTTGGACGGTGTTAGGGTGCATGCGCTTGTGTGTGTGTGTGTGTGTGTGTGTGTGCGTGCGTGTGTGTGTGTGTGTGTAGTATGGTGTGTGTCTGTGTCTGTCTGTGTGAGCACTTGTGCATATATGTGTGAGCATGCTATACTTGCACTATATATAATATATCCGCAGGTCTTACTGCACGGTGCGAAGTGTGAACTATAGTGATATACATAATATATATACATGTAGACTATATGTATATATATATATAAAATACGCATATAATGTATACTATTATATATATATATATATATATAGTGCGGCAGTCCAACAAAGGGTCAATTACACCGCGTATACGATAGGAGTACAAAGGACAAAGGAATGGGTTTGACGGCTGTTATCAGGATTATAGAATCGGGGCCTTAATCTAGAGTAGGGTGTGGTAGGTGTTCTGTTACCCCTGCTGTCGAAATTCATTATGCTGTTGTTCTCCAGATTCCAACCACCCCTTCCCTTCTGTTCGTGAAGCAGGAGGAACAAGCAAAGTGCATCAGATGAAGTACGATTTTCCTAAGAACCATTTAGGCAACGATGAGAAAACTGCATGTTATATTAGCGCATGGCAGGAAATATGATGACTTTTATTTAATTTCCAGATTTGTATTGAGCTTTTAGTTTCTCCAAAGATATATTTTTAATCAGTATGCGAAAACTCTCGTTAAAACCATTAATCAGGTCGAACGTATACAGAGACTCAGAGAGGCGCGCATGGTCAGGTTAGCCGTGCATGCATGGATCCGCCCTTATATGACTAAAACAGTGACATGCAACCAGTGCAATCGTCGCATTGTCCCTTATAGAAGAAAACGGTTCAGCCAGCAAGTAGTTAGTCAAACGGAAAAGTTTAGTGTGGCCATGCAGAATGCAGAAGGCTGTAAGGTGAATCGAGCTAAAATTGCATGCAGCAATTGCAATGTTAAAGTTTAAATATAACCGTGCACATGCATGTCTAATCCTGACAGACATGATACAGAACCTATATCTATTATGTGCGCATGCGTTTGTAACATGTATGCACGGAGACTTCAAGATGTCATGCATGGATGGCAGTATAAATTGAGTCCATATAGATATATATCCATCGAGGGTCTCTTATCTACAGTCTGATCTGGCATTATATATGTATACATACATGTCTGTTCTTTGTATTGAATTAGAGTTATTATAGATGTCATTCTGAATCAATCGAACCATTGATCGTTCCATCTAACGGATTAAAACTTCCTTCAGGCCAGACAGATAAGCATTAAAGCATTGCTCACATGCATGCAGTCCACATACGCCTCTGCCACATATACAATGCATACAACCCAAGCTATTCACGAAAGGAGTTTCTGTGGAGCGCCCCGCAATACTGTATACAAAAACCTCTCTGCACTCTGCGAGGCACAAAAGTGCTGTAATATGCCAAACAATTTTTCCCGAGGGCAACGGCCTCTGTTGTCATAGATCTATAGGCCCTCGTCAAATCTTGATGCGGGACAGCACATAAAATTTGCTTTTTCACAAAGATCAAACAGCCTGCTTTTGGACGTTTAGTACTAAACAAATGGCAAGTATGTTAAACAAATGCAAAGTATGTTATATTGTATACGTAAAACTGGTTTCATTTCAATTAACTATTTATCGCGGCATGCATGATGTAACCAAAGCGATCCAGTTCATGCTGACATGCATGCATCGACAATGAATTGTTGTTTTCTGCTAATTTCTTTAAATAATGGACTTTTTGATGAGAGTTTTGATCTCTGCATTCAGTTTTCAAACCTTATATATAGAAAATTAATGACTGACGCAGTTCTGTCAACAAGTCTATTCCAGATTGGTACAGGTATTATGTACGCATGTTCAATTGTCATAACGCCCCTTCAAAATTATGGCATGCTCAGATGCGCTTCCGACTATATGCAACGCGGACACTGAATCGGAGTTTCACGCAGAAGCGCTGAGCAATTGTGAGTGAAGGACTTGCTCAAGTTCCCTACGAGGCGGTTTGAGGTGGATTCGAACCTGCAACCATCCGGATGCAAGGCAACGAACATACACACTAGTGACCTAACGTTCCCTCTAAGCTGCGCGGCAGCGCGGCCGCGCAGCTCATTTGAAACCCCCGCGCAGCAGTTTCAAATTTCCGCGCAAAATTTTGGTAGAAAGTGTTGTTTTGTTTAAACGTTTTGTTTAACTTGAGGTAAATCATTGATTTATTATCTCATCTTTTTCCAACGACTGCTCAATATCTGTGTGCGCGGACGACTACCGAGCTGCCATCCAGCCACCCGACAGTCAAATATCTCGGGCGAATTCCCCAACCAATGACTAACCACCACCACCACCCCGAGCTTTGTAATGACTGTCCAGACGCAGCCCCTTCTATACATGTAGGTTGAATCTGAGGGAAGATCTGAGGGAAGATCTAGTCACGGCTATCAAGTGACTAAGGTCCAGAAGCGAGCTGAGCGGACCACTCATTGAATCACAACCAGGCAGATCTGTAAATAGATGTCTAATCAGTAATCACAAGGGATGGTCCAACTGCATCGTCAGTGCCTATCTGTCAGTCATTAACTGGGACGACCCAGCGACTCCTGCTTTGACCCGAAACCAGAAGACTCGCTTAACATCAGCCAATTTAGAGGGATGCTGATTTTTATCAGCTGCTTTGCCGTCACAGGTGGCTGCTCCGGCTGGCAAGTTAGCTTTCAACAGGTGGTGCCAAAGAACCCTCCGCGCGAGGTGAGCGGAAATCCCAAGGGTGATGCCGTATATTGAAGGCCTGTCTTTCAAACGATCAGATAATCAGAGTCTGATTCTACTTCGGAAGTTGGTTTAATGTACAACGCAATATTTCTTAGTGAGTGAAATTTGCAAGCTGTATCGAAACGTAAAGCGAATGAAAGTATATTAAACAGTTTTTTCAAAGGAAAAGTGATCTTCTACGTTTACCGTTTAAAACTGATTGGCTTAAAGAGATGGTATATAGACACGGAGCTTCGAACGTCAGTAGAACACAGACGAAGGACACTATACCTATATGCATTAGAGTGCATGGAAGTCAGCATCGACAGAATCTAGCAACTAGGCCTATGGTCGTCGCAGAAAGATAGGAGGCAGAAACTTTAGCGCTGAACAGTATTTTGATGCCAGATTAAAAACTACCTGTATTTAGCCTCCTTCATCATGTAGTCTCAGGTAGGTCTAGTTCAGTTTTGGTTTGGCATTCGTGGTCATATCATAATATTTTCGTTTGCGACATGCCTAAGTGATTTCTGCGCAATGCATCATCTTTAATGGAAAACAGGACATTGTTACAGACATGTAAATTAGTGTATATATATAGTTAGGCTTATAGATTTTTCAAACACAAATTTAATGTTTCTGAAAATGTGGTGCTCATGTGGAAATTTGGGTTGCTCAAGCAACCGTCAGTTCCGCGCACACTGGAAAAATATTAGAGGGAACGTTGCGCGGCCGGGACACTACACCATGCACAGCGCCCCACACAGATTGGTGGAGTAGCCTGACCTATATTATATGGACCCGTTTGATGCTGCATGGGTTTCGAAAGAATGCTCATGCATGCAGACACTCAGACTAACTGTTCGCTAAATCGATTCAGTTGGTCTATCAGTAAATTGATCTTTCAAACGCCGACGTATAACATAATCAGCGCGCACTTACTTACCTATTATGTACTCAGTGGTTGCAGTACACGCCCTATCTATCATAAGTGTGCGTTACATTAGCAGTGATAGGCGACGACAGCCGAGATTAAGAGTTGAGATCATTTTCTGACAGAGTGAATTACAACGAG
This sequence comes from Lumbricus rubellus, assembly GCA_945859605.1. Lineage (NCBI taxonomy): Eukaryota > Metazoa > Annelida > Clitellata > Crassiclitellata > Lumbricidae > Lumbricus > Lumbricus rubellus. The sequence continues at coordinate 23,294,021 of OX243813.1, read as the reverse complement.
AGAGTCATGCACTGCAGTCTAATATTGTATGAAGGATATATGTATCTCGCCATGGTCATGTCTGCAAGCAAAAGAACTCTCCCATCTCTCTCTGTCTCTCTCTGTCTCTCTGTCTCTCTCTTCCTGTCTGTTTGTCTGTCTCTCTCTCTACCTCTCTCTCTCATTCTCTGTCTGTCTGTCTCTCTCTGTCTCTGTCTGTCTTTCTCACTCTCGCTCTCTCTCGGTTTGTTTGTCTGTCTGTTTCTCTGTTATCTCTGTCTCTGTCTGTCTGTCTGTCTGTATGTTTTTCACTCTTTCTCTGTATCTCTCTCTCTCTCTCTCTCTGTTTCTCACTCTGTCTTTCTCTCTTTCTGTCTCTCTCTGTATCTTTCTCTGTCTTTATCTCTGTCTGTCTGTCTGTCTGTCTCTATCTGTCTCTGTCTCCCTCTGTCTCCATCTTTCTCCCTCTATCTCCCTTTGTCTCTCTGTCTCTGTCTCTTTGTCTCTCTCTGTCTCTTTATCTTTATCTTTTTTCTCTCTTTCTTTGTCTGTCTGTCTGTCTGTTCTAATAAAGTTCTTTCCGATGAATCTATCTGCATGTAGGGAAATGCATGCAGCGTATATACCCTGCTGTATAAAGCATTATAAGTTTTGACAAAAACTGACGCATCTCCGTGTTCAGGATTAATTGGATAGCAAAGCAAGTTGTGATGATTCCTGAGCTGCACTCAGTGCCATTCAGTGGAAAGATGAGATCTCTGCCTCCAGGCAATTAATGTTGCATGCAGACGAATTTCTTTTTATCTTAAATCTTACGATCATAAACAACTGCCCTATTGAATGTAATATACAGAGAGGAGGAGGAGGAGGAGGAGGAGGAGAAGGGTGGAGGTGTTTGTGAAATGATGGACTCAATATATCTCAAAGGTCTGACACGAAAAGGAAAACAAGATTTATTTTAAGGAACCTGCATGCAGCATCCATCAACAGTCAATGTTATACAGTCGATGGTAAATTCATTAAAATTTTACGTCGCGTTTACACACACGCACGCACACACACACACACACACACACACACACACGTCCCAAGTGATGCATTTTAAATGGAAACATGGGTCTGCATGGGTGAGGCCTTAGTGAGATCCTTACTCCTTAGTCGGTTGGATCCATCTTTGCCATGGATGCACGAGATAAGGTTGAGACTGGTTCGTATACTATATAATACACCCGACGACGACGTCCCACTTCAGTCCTTCCGTATACACTTTCCAAATCCATGCACATCAACCAAAAGGAATAAGAAAAGGATGGATGTGTTCATAGGCGTAGGAGACGGGGGTCCAGGGGGGCAAATGCCCCCCAAATTTCGGGCAAGTCTGATTTTTCGGGCAAGCAAACCCGGAAAAATAAAAAAGTTTTAAAATTTGTTTACTTTTTTTATTTTTCAGGGTCTTCTTGCCCGAAAAATCAGACTTGCCCGAACAAAAAAAGGTCGTCAGACCTTTTGGGCAAAAAATAACAGGAAATTTCAGAAGATTTCGGCCGGATGACCAAAAAAGGTCGTCAGAATTTTCGGGCAAACGTAACGGAAAATTTTCTTAAGATTTCGGCCGGATGACAAAAAAAATTTCTGGCAAAAGTCTAATTTTTGCCCCCCCCCCCAACGCTGAAATGTCCCCTACGCCTATGGATGTGTTCATCTGGAATTCGGTGCATGGCGGTGCATGCATGTTGACTGCATGTGACGCGTCCTTATTTGGACGTGTTGGAATTATATACGACCGTCGTAAATAATTTCCCTATGCGCATTGGGAGTCTTGGGACTCGTGAGCAGACGTGTTTGTGTTTGTGCTTGTGTGTGTTAATGTGTGTGTGTGCGTGTGTGCGTGTGCGTGTGTGTGTGTTTGTGCGTGTGTGTGTGCGTGTGTGCTGCTGTGTGGGAAATCTTTATCAGGACATAACTCAATATTCTCTTCAACGCGCATTATACAGTTGAGTAAATGCGCAATATCATGCCAATATGTTATGTGTAAAATATGACCGTATACATGTATACACTGTTGTACAGGGTGGGCAAATAAAATATACTCTATAATATCTTGGCCAGAAGTGAACATTTTTAAATAAAGTTTTACAAGCTAAAAGATAATTCATGTTTACGTACAGCAGCCAAATGCCACAAAAATATTTGAAACAGAACAAAGTTATTTGACTTTTAGTGAGTTTACACTGCTTTTTTCCACTTCTTGTCATGATATTGGCAAACATCATAGATCTAAGGGTACTTTCGGATTCTGCATGGTCATTGGTCCAGATATCTTTTGTCATTTCGTCGCAATTTATGAAAAATATACCATTGAAATCTAATGCATGATAGACCATTCTTCAAACCAAATGTTTGGGGAGGCACGATCTATGGGCATCTGTGAATGGAGGGGGGGCATGGCCGGATTTGCCCCCTGGATCTGCCCCTGGGTGTAATGTCTGTCTGTCTTTTACATCCTGTAGCGTATATGTGTGTGTGTGTGTGTGTGTGTGTGTGTATGTGTGCGTGTGTGTGTATGTGTGTGTGTGCGTGTGCAGAAACAATTTGAAGAGTTATACTACATGCAATGATTTAATCTCACGCGCAAAGATTGACTTTGCGGAACCGTGCTGTGAGTCGTGATTAGTTTGTGACCTGTCAAGTCAAAAGATGAATCATGCATTGCGGTGCATGTCACGCTCTGAGTTGCACTTAGAATCGCACCATTCAATATCACCGCAAGGAACCAATAAATTGGAGATTATAATAAATGCCATGTTATATATAATTAAGTTGAACTAAACGCCGTTACACCTTTCAATTATATACACGAACGGCGACAGCTCTGATATATTTTCTCATGCGTGGCAAGCATGCACTGCAGGGTTATTTATTGCAGAAACCAACAGTATACTGCAATCTGAATTAAATACTGCATGCCGATGGCAATATATCATAAGTTGCCTATATAATATATATATATATATATAGCGCAAATTATGCCTCTTTATACGGGTAGCTGAACGATAAATCACTGGAAAACACTTTATCATTAGGTCTGAATTCTATATACGCTTAATTGCGTCGTTTACATTGCATTAGGCCTACATCTTATCCTCGGAGCGTCCATGCATCCTCCCCTCCCTGCGTGGTGTCATGCAGATTTCTTTAATTAAGGGTGAACAATCTATCGTTTTCAGTCAAAGACTCTTCATTGTGGTTGGTCAACCTTATTTTGATACTGCCATACTGCATGAATCCATTCTGCATGCATGCATGCAGGCCCGAGTTTCAAATTCCATGGCAACCGAAGTTTTTAAACTGCATGCAATTCCTTTTTATGACTGCAGTCGGTCAAGTTCTTCGTTTCTCAAGACCATTTATCTCTCAGGTCTACCGCATCGGGAGCGCCTCTGATTAGTGTGCATGTGCACTATATGAGAAGCGCTGTGTATATATAAGTTTATGAAGTATACAATGCAATATTCATTATAGGCCTACGCTTTGTTCACTTTGAAAATCAAACTTTCGCAGCATGTATGCACCAGACACACCTGCATCTGCTGGCGTCTGTTACATTTGGATCTGCAGCCGTTTAAGAAAAAAAGTGCATAATTATGGAATCGACTGCATATGAACCAGTAAAGCTGAAGGTCTGTAACGTATACGATTTTGGTGAAAAATCCAAATCACACATATATATACACTGAACTGAATGAAAGGCCAACCAACGTCTGCATGCTGCATGGGTGCATCATGCATATAGTGCATCATAATTGACCAATTAACAAAACAGGGGGCCAACCCGGCCACCTGCATGCACCCATGCGTGCGTCCAAGACAGGCTGCAGCTTCACATGCATAACGGTGACGCTTTGACAGACTCAATAACTTCAGCTATTATAGGCAAGGCAATGCCGCTCTCTCACTGACTCAAGGACCAGCTGCCAATTACGCAATTCATGGCGAAAATTTTTATCTAAAAATACCGCTTGTATGGCTAATGCGATTTTAATAGCAGACAGCTGAGTTTAATATCAGATTAGTCAAATGCCCCGCGGGTGCAATGTGTGATCGCTTTTTGCTTAAGTTTTTGGAAGACGTCTCGGATAATTATTTTCATTCTAGAGTTGAATATAATTATTATTATTAATAAATGCAGAAAAAAACGGATCATATGATTTTGAATAATAAATATATGTGGAACTTGATTGTAAAGAGAGACAGAGAGAGACAGACAGAGAGACAGAGAGACAGAGAGAGAGACAGAGAGAGACAGACAAACAAAGACAGAGAGAGACAGAGGAGAGACAGAGAGAGACAGAGAGACAGAGACAGAGACAGAGACAGAGAGACAGAGACAGAGAGACAGAGACAGACAGAGAGAGACAGAGAGACAGTGAGAGACAGAGAGACAGAGAAAGACACACAGAGAGAGAGAGACATTGATAGACAGACAAAGAGACAGAGAGACAGAGACAGATAGAGACCGACAGAGACAGAGACAGAGAGACAGAGAAATACAGAGACAGAAAGAGACTCATCATGCAGAGACGTCTAATATTATGATCTTTGCATATGTTTTATCGCCTCATTCTGCCGTTTATGTATACAATCCTCCATTCATCTTTACGTATACAATACGACTTTTCTTTTCTTTTTCCTATAATTATATATAGTCTGTGGCCATTAAGTTAAATTCTCTGATTAATTTTCAGAGAATTTTCCTCAGCACTTGTCCTCTATCCGGTAGGAAGATCGCAGATTGCTTCGAGATCTGCATGCAGTTTACGCTGATTGCCATGAAGCTCATGTTCAATCTCACTCACATGCAGGTCCCTTCCTCTAATTGTTTTTCCTCGTATATACTTGGCCTGACATGCATGCCCGATCTTGTTTTCTCTTGCCGAACAAACGGTACCTCGACGTACGTGTACCTGCAGACTGCTGCAGATCCTTTCCGACCCGACCCGGCCCGACCCCACCCAACCCGACCTGACCTGTCCTGGCATGACTTGACATGGTCTGGTCTAATGGTAACTGACCTGACATGGTCTGCATGATGTGACATGACCTGTCTATATAACCTAACCTATCCTGACCTGACTTTACCTGACTTTACCTGATTTGAAATTACATGACCCGGCACGGCGTGACATGATATTACATGACATGACATGCTATTGCATGACATGGCATAACATGGCATGACATGATATTACATGACATGGCATGACCATATATATTCAATGTATCTTTAAAATGCCTATACACATGTATACTAATATACTGTGAATATGCGACATATACATGGCATGCATGCAAATATACAGTGATAAAATTCAGGACTAACCATGCAGACCAGGTGTGACTGTCTTCCTTCTATCATTTCGAGATATTCCTAAAATAAGTCAGATGCTAATGGATGCCATGCATCTTGATTCATCGTCGAATCAAATTACCGATTTTTTCCATTCCTTAATTCCTGACTAATAATAATTCATAAATAATCCACTTGACTTTAATGCATATCACATGTTGCGAGGGTAAACAGATAAAATTTCAGCACCGTTGCTCTCCATCCTCCTCCTCCTCCTACTCTTCCTCCTCCTCCTCCGTCTCCTTCTCCTAGACTCCTCTTCCTTCTCCTCCTCCTTCTTCTATCTTTCCTCTTGCCTGGTAGTTCGATGTTTTTGCTCAGTTGTTGATAATCGTACACCGCAGCTGTAGACTCTTACATGCAGGCAACAACAGCCATTTATCTCGACGCTGCAAAATATCACCTCTTTGTGTTTTGTATGCAAATGTAGTCGTTTGCCTTTCTTTGTTCGTCTCCCTATATGTCTATGCATGCCTCTCTGTCTATCGTTCTGCCTGACTGCCTATATCTGTCTGTCTATTGTCTGTCTGATTGTCTAATTGTCGGTCTGTATGTCCATATTTGTTTGCGTGAATTTTTTGCAGGTTACCTCTACAAGTATATACAATTTGTACATACCTCCGAATTGCAATAGACCTATTTTCTGTGACTGCGAATCTTACTTCTCCTGGATCAGCAACGTGTCTGGCTACGATTATGTGCTCTTGTACCCTTGTTTGTCTCTGTGTCTTCCACTGGATCTGTTCCAACTTGTGCTTTACCGAGCAAATGCATGCATAGCAAAATTATCAAGTTTTCTTTCGTCTGTAATCGATTGTTTTCGTTCTCACCAAAAGCGGATGTTGACCAATCGGCCAAGGACTCCTGTAGTAGACAGACAGACATACATACAGACAGACAGACAGACAGATACACACAAAGACATAAATATGCACGGGCACATAGACTCACAGAACACAGAAAGACACACATACATACAGACAGACAGACGGAAAACAGACATACAGATAGACAGACAGATTGATAGACAGACAGACAGACAGGCAGACAGACAGACAGACACACGCACACAAAGACATAAATATACACGGGCCCATAGACTCACAGAACACAGAAAGACACACATACATACAGACAGACAGACGGAAAACAGACATACAGATAGACAGACAGATTGATAGACAGACAGACAGATAGATAGATAGACAGATAGATAGACATGCAGACAGACAGGCTCCTTTGGATGCTTCCGCTTCATCATGTGTAGGCCTATTGTGCACCCTGCATGTTGGTATATTATGCCTATGCATGTATAAGGCTTAATATGCATTTCTGGATTGTTTTCAGTCTTTGCATACCAGTCTATGACATGTAATATTGAACTCATGTGCACGAAGGCACTGAAAGTGTCATTTGCATATATACAGGGTGGCGCAGAAAAAACCGGACTATTAGTTTTTGCAATTGCATCGCTTGAATAACCAAAGTAATTATCACTTTAAAACTATCACTATAGACAGAAATGACACAGAAAAATGAGAGCGCTGCATAAAATAAAACTGACATCAAGTATTCTATGGCGTTAACTATTCTTTGTACCGTCATGGCGAAGCGTCTGCTGACAATTGATGATAAATCGTTAATTCGTGCATTAAGACTCGAAAAAGGATGGGGTTCGCTTCGAATGGTTAGAGAATTCCCACAACGACAATGGAAGCGAAGTACGTTGAATGATTTGATTAAAAAGATCGACGAAACTGGCGACACTAAAAGAAAGCAGGGTAGCGGTCGACCGCGATCGGTTCGTACGGCTGATAACGTAGCGAAGGTCGAGGAACTGATTTCAAGTCGAGAAGACCAACCGGGAACAAGCAAATCTCCGAGAGAAATTGAACGTCAAACTGGTACCAGTAGGCTATATCTCGTAGAACTGTTCAGCGTATTACTGCCAGACATTATAGCTCACTCTGGTGACAATTTCACTTTCCAACAGGATGGAGCACCTGCTCATCGTTCACGAAAAACAGATGCTTTTCTCACTGCTCACGTTCCAGACTTTATTGAACCAAAAATTGGCCACCGAACAGTCCGGACTTGAATCCCGTAGACTATTCGATCCGGGGAGTGCTTCAGCAGCTTGTCTACAGGCAGAGAATTCGAGATATTGAACATTTTAAAGAAGTTCTGACCGCATGCTGGGACGAAATCAGCGAGGACACTATCAACCGGGCTATTGGACAGTTTCGCAAGCGATTATCATTGGTTATCGCAGCAAACGGAGGACATCACTTTGACTTAAATTTTTTACGCATTCAGAAAACTCTGAAATTTTACAGTTCATTCAATGTTAGGCTATATTAAATGCCAAACCAATGCCATTTTTCTGTGTCATTTCTGCAGTCTAATGATAGTTTAAGGCAATAATTACTAATAGTCCGGTTTTTTCTGCGCCGCCCTGTATATACAGGCCCGCCGACAGAAATTCCGGGCCCCTGGGCAGAGTAGCCTATAGTCACGGCCGGGCCCTAAACTATCTTTAGGCTTTCTGAGTAAATTTTAATAAAAAGAGTCGAAAGAACAAAAGTGTTGGTCTGAATAATTATGCGATAATGCATAGGCCTATGTTTATGATGTTAATATGCATTGTTAAGAATTTGATTTTCAAATATATCCTATGGTAATCACAACAAGCAATTTTGTGGATTTAACTGCAGCAAAATCGTGTATAATATCTCAGTAGTTCTCTATTTTGTCTGCTGACCTGAAAATGCATTTTGAAAATGCTCTTTCTTCATCGCCTAGACAATTATCCGGATGTCATTGAGGAAAGTTTCCTAATTCGTATTATAGAATATAGACTAATCAGTGTAGCCCGGGCCCCCTCCGGGCCCCCAAAAGCCCCCGGGCCCCTGGGCATTTGCCCCCTTTGCCCCTCCCTCTCGGCGGGCCTGTATATATATAATATATTATAGTACATATATAATTATATGTATAAAATTATACATGTATATATGTACATATAGCAAGTGGAACTATTTGCCTGCTGTCTCATTAACTGCAATTCCTTTACATTCCTTTTACATTCCTTATATTTTTACATTCCACATGCATGACACCATTTTATATGTATATACACATGTGTGTGTGCTATTTTACATATATATATATAATATAGGCATTATCATGCATCTTCAACCCACCCGTTTGCATAGCCAAACTACAAACATTCTTTTCACCAAATTATGCAGGTAATTAATTACAGTAGGCCTAAGCCTATATAAAACTAAAATAAATGGGTGGACGAGATGCTGCAATGGTAATTGTTAGGAATGATCAAACTCTATAGTACATATTCGAACCAAATAAACAGCTTGATCAATGCATGTATCCCCGAATCCACTTGTTATACATGCAGTATCAGCTGCTGAACTCAAAATGAAGCAATGGTGTTCCGTTTTCAATCATTAGTTTCCATTACATATCAATGTGCATGCATGCACAGCACAGCGTGTTGTTTTCGACTTTTACTCATAATAGCAGCAGTGCTAAAAGTGTAAAAAAGAAGTGTCAGGACGCCTCTTACCTTTCCAAAAGAAGTGTCAGCCGTCCTGTCATGCACACTTTAAGCCCTGCATAGCGGTATGCCTAACTCATGAGTTCTTCTGCAAGTTTTTGTTATCAACGATAAAAAAGATTCACTTAGCGATGAGATTAAGTGTTGTAAAAAAACCTGCAAAATTTGCAAGTGAATAATGTGAAAAACGACAGAATGCCATGCACGAACTCTCGATGCACGGATACAGCGTACCTGCTTTTGTTTATCGTGAATAGAAATTGTCGAAAAACCTCTGTAATTATTTAGCGCATAGGTAACACATCATTATTTTTTATCAATACCACGTTTGATATCAGACAAATTCGGAGAAACAAATATCATAGCCAGGTTTGCTTCGAATGAAAATGTTAAGAACAGGCACAATACAGCGCAAAGGAATTTGAAGCTTAACCTTTAAAATAATTTTTTTTAAATTCAATGCGACTTTGTAGACTTCTATACATGTATAGCGAATAAAAATGTGACGACTAGGCCTATAGGTCTTTTTTATTGCAGAAATGGATCTAGTATAAAATAGTCTAGTTATGCAGAAAGATTTCTAATGATTTCTTTCTTCAGAATTTTGGCCAATGAAGATATGTGATTTGCGATTGAATGCATGCATAAAAAAAATTGTGGAGTCTTTTATGACATCCTCGAAGCACATATTTTTTTTATTGACTGTATCCTTATGAAACACATGTATTTTTATCGACTGTATTCTTATACTTATAGCCTATAGATAAGATGCCCCTATATAAGACAAAGAAATTAATATAAATCTTAACTTATAGATCTACACTATATACCTGCATAATCATAGTCTATATAATAGTCTACATGTTTATACATGTAGACTATTATACAATTGTAGCGACCTTGTTATCTTTTAGAACGATAAATATGCAATATAATCAATTCCAAGCCTTTTGGAATTTTTTCTGACAGACTGCGGGCGCTATTTATAGCCTGCCTATATATAGCGTAGGCCTGTAGAATCAATGACAGCAATTAAAAATTCAAATAGCTCAGCATATCTGGCACAAATCTTACACGCGAAAGTTTATTTTAAAAAATAGCTGATTTTTTAAAACCTTGACAACATAATATAAATTCTTTTGGTCTATAGCTATCTGCACGCGGTGCAAAATCATGAAAAAAAACGCTCTTATCATCGAGCAATAATCTCGCTTTAAACGAAATAGAAACTTTTAATCAAGGCATATTTAAACGATTATTCTGATGCCAAGATCACGGCATGGAAGTGTAACACTAGCTATATTCCACATGGGCTTTGGTTTATCGACCGAAATATGTCATGAATATCGGTATACGTGCATTTTTTGCAAATAAACCTTTACTTTTTGCATATTTAAAAAATTACCGATTTCATACTTACAAGACTATACCACGGTCCGGACAATTCCCCATGCCTCGCATACATAAAAGTCTGTTTACGCGGGTATAAAAGTTATCTATAATGAAATTCATAGAATAACTCGAATGCTCATCTAAACAGATTTATTAGTTGAGTACACACAAACTTCTTCACATCATCAATGATGACATACACGTAGATACGCGACCGGGGTGGAGGGAGGGTGTCGCTTGCGGCGCGCGTGGAGGCCAGTGTTTATGGTTCCTGAAATGGATTAAAGCAGCAGGGTCCGGTGGTTCCTACTGGGCCCGTTGGTCAGTGGTCTTCAACGGATGGTCAAGCAGAATGTCCAGCTGGGCTTCGGACGCGAGTTAATGACGGCCACTACAGGACGAAATTTGCGGATACTGCGGAGTCTTGGAGAGGATTGTAAGGTGGATGAGGATGAGGAAGAGGAGGACGACCAGAGGGAGGTAATGAGGAATAGACAGGCACGGACGAAGAAGAAAATGAAGACAAAAGTCCTGTGTTTGCACACGTGGGGTGTTGGCACTAAATTCATATTACGTCCTCTTTAGATCTGCTTACTTAATACGAACAGAAGTTTACGCCTGTACAATAATGTACAATGTACACAAGCAAGTGGTCAAGTATTGTGTTGCATACGCGAATGTTCACATGAATGTAGTTACATGATTATTGTTTGTAGACATCCACCTTATGTACTATGAGTTTATTTCCAATTATTAATAGTCACAATAGAACTTAGTATGAGTATGAGTATGAGTATAAGCATAAGTATAAGTATAAGTATAAGTATCAATATCAGTATAGGTATCGGTATAAGTAGGCGTATAAGTATAAGCATAAGTACAAGCATAAGTACAAGTATAATTATAAGTATAGGCATACGTATGAGCATAAGTACAAGTATAAGATAAGCATAAGTAATTATGAGTACAAGTATAAGTAGCCTATAAGTAGAAGCAGAGTAAAGGTATATATATGACTATAAGTATAGGTATAACGTTGGATTATAAGATAAAGTGTAAAAAGTGCACATGTACAAATATAAGTATTTGTGAGAGTATCTTTATGTGCTTGAATAAGTGATTTTGAGTAGGCTACAAGAATGAGTACGAATATAATGTAAGAGCAATGAGCATATTCGGTAAAAGTATAAATATGAGTCGAAGTTTAGGCTTAGGCTAAACTTCTTGTAATTAATATGTCCTTTAGGCATGCTCATAGGTATTAATGAATATGCGCTATATGATCCTATATCAAGAACAGGCGTTAAGAACTGACGGTTGTTCCGACTGAGATACTAACGCGACAGAATTATATTTATACTGCATGCAATAAAGCATGCTATATATCATGTTCACAATCGTATTCTAGATCACCGTGCCTACATGTATATGCATAAAATAATTTGTTAACGTAGAACTTTCTCATATATTTAGAATCAGTTTGAGCTTTGCATGATTATAAGAACGGGATAGTCTATATGAAGGGGCGCTATATAAGTATTCGGAATGAATGAATGAATATATAGACGAATGTGACTGTATTTCAGCAATAATTATAGTCGTAAAGAAATGACGGATTCTTTCACTCAGGCCCTCATACAACACAACTATGATGCATGTCGTATCCAGCATCACCAAGATCACCGTGCATATATATATATAAACATATATATATATATATAAACATATATATATAAATTATATATATGCGCATGCATATATGCATATATCTATTATAGGTATAGACTATACAGTATTCATTTAAACATTTATGAGTGATAGCCTACCATGTATGAAAACATTTATCAGTGATGTCATGTATAAAAATGAATATAAACTCACACATGTATATACATGCATATATATATATAGAGTCTATATATATGTATATATATATGCATATATATGTGCCTATTTATGATGAGTTGCTTTTGTGAATAATGTTGACGATATGTATATAATTGCATGCATAATTATTTAGGCCTACGGTACTCATATATTCACTTTGTGTATACGTGTGATTAATATTTATATATAGATCTATACATATACATGTATATATATATATATATACTGAGAGAGAGAACGCGCGAGAGAGATTTGCATATTGATATTCATGATTTATGTGTATGTTAAGTAGCCTTCATGTCATGTGTAGGCCCTACGCAAAATAGGCTATGTATGAGGAAATTGCATCATCTGCATGCTCGTAAATATATATTTGTATACATAGGCCTATATAGCCTAACTGAAATTGTGGGTGTGTAAATAGGCCTACAATAATAATCTGACAGCAAGCAATTCTTCTTATACAATGGACAAGCGAGAAATAGACAGTGTAAATACGCATGTATATCGGCCTCTGAATATTCAAACATATTCAGATAATTCAGAATAATTACGCATAAAAATTATATTTGATATAATTATTAGGATAAATTGTTGATATTGCGCTGAATCTCTGCAGCTTCTGGATTGGCAATTTATCTAACTGTGCCGACCAGCTGTGATCATATGAATATTCATGAACTGTGTGTCCTTTTTATATGACTCATTAGTATGCATTCAGATCTTATGTATATCAATATTATGCAAAGCGTTCTATAGAAATTTAGCGAAAATGCTTAACACTTGCAGATGCAATATTTAGTGAAATTCCAAGTCATAGTCATGCACATGATATATATATATATATATATATATATATATATATATATATATATATATAATTATATATATATATAATTATATATATATACACGGGTGCATCTATGTAAGCTTATTTACGCTGTCTATTTCTCGCTTGTCAAATGTTCAAAAAACATTATGATAAGCGAGCAATTTGAAAGTGATAAGTCTTCAGTTGAGAACGATAAGACACAGGGTTTGAACTTTATAGTCTTGCGTCGCATGCGACATGCCACTGCTATAGGTGTTTGTAACGAATAAGATAAGCTAAGATTATAATAAGAATATTCTTTAATTTACAACTTGTTATCCTCATTTTGGTGTAGAGACATGGTAAAATAAACGTACGTCATCTATAGAGTCAGTCAAAAGTCAGTTATTTACAATCGCTCTTTAAAAACATCTAATCGTATAGTGTTAAGCTTGCTTTGCTGCACAGAACGTGCATGGGCTACACTGATTTATACGAAGAACGAAAGTGGAAATATTTAAGTGCATTGCGACGTGAGTAATAATAAATTCTGATTTTATCTTCAATATTCGCTTTAAAGGTTTTACACAAATGAAAGTAAGTTTTATTGTCGAGCAAAACATAGTGTAGCCTACATATACATGCATTGAATGCATCAATGAACGCTTTCAGATTTTCATTAACCTTTTTACAATCGATCAATCAGCCGTCTATGTAACTATCATGGTGATCTGATATTGATAGGCTACACATAAACTTGATATCAATCACATTCTGTTAGTTAAAAACTTGCGTATTGCGCATTTATATTGACCACTGCTGTAATCTTGGATCTTGCAATTTAAATTCGCTGATCTAATGCATATTTGTAGATGTATATCCTCAAAAAGATGATGATGAATCAAGAACTCTGCTAAGTTGTGCAAAGAACAAAATCATGTATTTTTATAACTTCATGCACAAAGCTAAAACATAGTCAGTTGATGTAAGTAATTTGTCAGCGTATGTACGAAGCAATTTGATCAAAGCTTACAAAAGCATAAAAGCATGACATGATATATATATAGGCATATATATATATATACTCGTATATTATATAGTGCCTAAAAATGCACTAAACAGCTAAACATGGAGCATTGGAGCAGCTTTCTAGAGAATATTTTCGATCAAACATATCACGTTAGGTTCAAGTCGGCTTCATATACACTGTGTCCGGAAAAAAAGGGACCCATTTTGTAAATATAAAAATAAATAGTAAATATTCATCGATTTTTACAATTCAAACACCGTTTTTATCCTAACATATTTGTCTAACAATTGTGAAAATATAAACGTTCTAGTCCCAATGATGACGTCATAGTGACGTCATTTGCATAAAAATTCAAATTTAAGCGATAAGTGCACAAAATTATCTCAAATTTCAATATTTTAAAGATGTTTTAAGATGTTATTTATCAATTATAAATGTTAGTTCAATTTTATTTTTATATCAGAATTATGTCAGACTGCAATTTGTGCTCAAAGTGTTCACCTTCGAACCCAACGCAAGCTTCAAAACGGTCGCGCTAATAGCCAACATCAGCATCGATAACCAGCTTATCAAAATCCTCCCAGGCATTAACAATTCGCTCACGTTCTTCAATGTCTCTTTTACTAGTCTTGTACACCATCTCCTGCAATAGTCTCCAAATTTTATAATCAACTGGATTTAAGCTCGGGCCGTTCCTCGGCCAAAGATCATAGGAGGAATGAAATTCGGAGTCTCCTTAGTCAACAGTTCAACGGTTTAACGAGCTCAGTTAGCTGGAGCGCCATCTTGTTGAAATGTTCATTAATCCTAGTATTCCCGTATATCAGGCACCAATTTTTTTTATAGAGCAGACACTTCCTGTTATGAGCTGCATTTATTTTCACTCCTGGTTCTATTAAATGGATTTCCGTCTTACTAAGAATCAATATACCAACCGAAACCATGCATGACTGGCCGGCTAAATGAACTTTTATGGAAATGACGTCATTGTGACGTCATCATTGTGACTGGAACTTTTATATTTTCACCAATATTAGACAAATATGTCAGGATTAAAATGCTGTTTGAATTGTAAAAATTGGTGAATGTTTAGTATTTATTTTCATATTTACAAAATGGGTCCCTTTTTTTCCGGACACAGTGTATATAGGTCTAAGTTTTGTTGGAGTGTGCCTTTGAGAATTCGTTGCAATTATGCTCTCCCATTAGCACGTCAATTGCTTAACAAATGCAAATGCATCGAAAGTTTTACAGACTAGATATCTAGACCTGTACTAAAACCAAGCCACATAATCGATTCATACACCTGCTCGCGCATTTAGATCAGATATAAATTATGATGAATCTTGATGAATATGTAGGCTATATATTAAGCACATCGTTTTATGCACATATGTGTAAGCTTATACAATATACATGTATATATTATGTATGCATGTAAATGGATCAAAGAGACAGTCTATTCAGAAAGTTAAAAGGAGAATAAGATTTTTAAACAATGTAAAAAATATATAAGAATTAAATTTATAATATCTCGATATCAATTGAAGCCTCGCTTTTTCATGCAGATGAGCATTCAAATGGCGGATTAATTTCGTATTGAACTGCATGTAGGCTATATTGTAAACATTTATATGTGTATATTGTATACATGTATATTTGTATTTAGGCCTATATTTGTGTATTGTATATTATATACATGGCAGGGTTCGTTTTCAGCATAATAAAATAAATCGTTCAACCCAAATCTGTATCCAAAGCTAATGTATAAACATATATAAAAAAGATACAAAATCCACAATGAGGATATAAAAGTAAATTTATATTTAGGCCTATATGTCTATATTTAAGCATGCCGGCACTAAGCACATTTTCATTAAAAAAACACACGTTGCTGATGTTTATACCAACATTCAGCTTGCATTGTAAGTTTATATAATTATATAGATCTACATGAGTGCGCACTACTTAATTTAAACTCTACTCAGCACTGTATACATTGTGCACATATCCTAAACGCAGAAAACATGTAAATTTTAAAGCCTATCATAATTATAGGCCTACTTATATAATGCATACATGCATATATAAGGCCTACATGCGCGCTATGTATGCGCGCTCATGGATGCTAATATGTATCTGTTTGTAGATGTGATGGAAGCATGTGGTAAGTTGGATGGATGAATAGATGAATGGATGGATGGATGTATGATGGGAAGACCGGACGTACGGACGAAGGGAGTAGCAGATAATATACAAAGATATGCACATAGATACCGAGATGGAGGGGCAGATACAACGGGATGGTCTATACAGTATGCATATGAATACATCTCTGTATAAGGCCTATGCAAATAATAAACATACAACTATGCAGCATAACTTTCAATACATATAATTAATTATATATACAAACAAATGTGTATTTATTTGTATGAAATTTTCAAGTAGACTTATTTTGAAGTGCAACTGCAAGTGTATTATAGAAATTGCGTTGTTGCAAAGTGAAATGATTTTTCGTTTCATCTCGTTCACAAGATGGCAGCAGATGTTTCGAATTTGCCATGGATCGCAAAAATTGACATAGCCTATCCGCAATGTGTTCTTCTCAGTCATAATAAATAGAATTTAGTTCCGCTTCTGAATTAGCATAGGCCTATTAAACCCGGAGGTCAGATTGTATTGTATTGCATTGTAATGTTCAGTAGTGTCCTGCATCTATAAGTTTGTAAAGCGTCTCTCACAGTGCACAACAGTCACATGCGATGTCAGATCACTCATTATTTTGATCGTATACAGGCCTATTATAGGCTACAACTTTTAGGCTGAGAGTTCCGGTATGTAGGGCCTATAATATTACATGCATTTGCGTTATGACCTCTTGTATTATGCGATGCGTATAATATTATATGTCTGATATCCTGTAGCAGTCATTAATCGTGTATTGATCGTAGATTTTAAGTGTTTATTGTGACAAATGAGTCACATGGTGTGATGTCACATGGTATCCCTATAGCGAGATCTTCGATGCCTTCAGGGTCTTTACTTTGTATCCACAGTAACCGTATTCTCCTGACTTGTTGATGTACTATTGGTTGCAATAAAATGATTGGCTGATGTCGTCACTATGGCACATTCACATCAGCGGGGCGCGGTGGAGTAGCGGTGGGTTTGGTGTCTTTGAGTCTCTTCGGCTCAAATGCTCTAGGTTCTAATCCACCACAATAACCATGCATGAGCAATTGAGCATTGAGCAAGTCCTTCGCTTGCAATTGCTCGTGCACGCGCTTCGGCGTATCCACCCTGTAGTCGGGAGCGCCTCTGAGTAGAAAAAGATTGAAGGGGTGTTATATAGCAAATGCTAGAAATCAATAAATAGACATTCGTTGTAACCTTACTATAGAAGAGTCTAAACTATACTAAGCCTTTGTTAGTTGAGGTTTGGATTCTTTAGCCAAAGGGATGTACACTAAACCATATAATTGAATGACGTTAGTACATTTTAAATTTCGTATAAGTGAGCACTGAGGAAATACTGAGTGCATGTCGTGCACTTAGTCCTCCTATCTATACGCATTTGTTAAATAAACAAAAGGTCTTTTATTGGTCACCTGAAGAGTGGCTAACTGATTTAGTCGCAAGAGGGCTGCGAATGCACTCTGACCCCTGCGTTTAATTTTTGCAGACGCTTCATGGTGCAACAGTCGGATGATGTGACCAGGTGGAAGACAATCGGTTGCAGAGCTTGACACTCATCATGGAGCCTTTCCGTCTAATTGGAAGTTATGCAGATGATAGGCTATACGCCGCATCTTCAATTCTCTGCAGCAGCAACCGCGACGAGGATGGACGACGATGCCTTTCTGCATGCAGTGCGCATGCGCCCAAAAGCGAACCTTCTGATTCGTCGACGCATTTGTGGACGTCCGCGACAGGAGAAAGTCCACCAACTCAAGGCTTTGAAACTCGACCCGGACCACCTTTGGACGACTCATACGGACCGTCGGATAACCCTTTTGACTTGACGCAGCGCTGGTGAATAAGCAGGTGCCCCGCGCTTGAATTTCGAGTAACGGTTTAGAAGTTTGGAGATTACGATTACGATTACGATTACGATTGAAACTGGAGACCATGTGTAGAGACTATAGAGTGTTATTTCAGTTACAGTTACAGTTACAGTCACAGTCACAGTCACAGTTACGGTTGACTGTAGCCTGACATTCATTTGTGATTATGTAGTTATATACAGCTTCAGTTTGTCAGTTTATATTACAGTTATGGTTGTTCAGCAATTTTCAGTTTCAGTTTCAGTTGCAGTCATCATGCATGACAAACATGTAAATTTATTTTACTATTTTATTTAGTTACAGTTTCAGTCAATAGAAATAACAATGCCAGAGACGAAACTCTGTATATCAACCGACCTATATATATAGTCAGTGGTAAAAGTGTAAAATCATGGGCCCCGGATCTTTAAATATATTCGGGCCCCCATAAATTTGTGATGGGCCATCCGCAAAGTTATATCTTGTTAATTATTGATAATAATTACTAAAAAATGAAAAGCGCAATGCAAGTGAATATTATTGCATACAATTATTGCATACAATTTTGACCATATAACAATATTTAAAGCGATTTAATTGATTGAACTTGAAGTGATTATCTTATTAGGAAATTTTTGTGCTAACTTAAAATGAACTTTACAACAGAAAAGAAGACGAAAACACTTTAAGCAGGTTAGTCACAGTGTCAAAGATATCACAAATAATATTACAGTACTTCAAATTAGCATGCATTGATTAAACAGCTGTAGTCGTATTGTATTAAGACATGAATTCTACACACAGTACACTGTAGATCTGCATGACATAAAAAAATTTGCAAGTTACTACAATGCTAACGCAGGGGCCAGGGCTGAAACTGACATTTTAAACCTCAAAACCATTAATATTCAAAAAAGTAACCATTTGTGCAGAAATAAAAGTACAGAAAATATGACACAATTCCAGTGACTACGGCTTGTTGACGCATTGCCGCTTGTATCAATTACAGAGAAGCTTCAATTACGTGGAAACTGTTTGTAATTGATTCATTGATAACTGCTGAAATATCTGCCTGGAAGAAACAAAGATGTACAAATAGCAACTTTTACTTTTTGAAATACTAAACATTAGTTGTTTATGAGAAAATACTGTTCAGAAACATTGAAAAAGCATGTGTTTTAGAACTGATTCCAAATGGACATCATTAATTTGTTACAAGCAACTTGCTCTGCCTTCTTCGGACATTGACCACAAGTGGCATCTCTGCGGTTTGAGGCAAGCCAGGATTTGACATATGGTAATGGCTGCCATAGTTTGAGAGGATCGAGGACCTGTCAGAGAAATAAACATTAATGAACTCAAATGTGAAGCTAATAAACGTGAACGTAAAGGGGTACACACTAGGTTCATCTTGCTAAAACCTCTTTCACACTCAGCCGTACTCACTGGAATTGTGTTTACACGATTACACAATGACTGCAAAGAATTACACTTCCAAATACCACCATTTTCTTTAAAAATGCGAAAGGACACTTTAACTTCTGAAAATATTACACCAAATTTGTCACAAATTCGCCTCAAGTCTTCTTCACCGTACTCTGGTGACATTTCCGAAGGCCAGGTACTGGGATCAAGAATTGCCAGTGAAGAACAGAATTTCTGTTCCGATGCTGGCAAAAGTCTAGCTGACATTGAATCTGCTAAAGATTGATAAAACTGACCCTTCTTAATTGCTTTCTCCTTTCCTGTGCCACTACCAATTGGAACATGCACCGTGAAACTCTCCATTAGCAATTTAGCAACAGCTTCACACGCTTCACGATAAAATACAGAATTGCTTTCTTTCCTAGCAAGAAAAATCTCTATTTGTCTGGATATTAGTCTGTGTGCAATTGGCAAAGTAATATCCGCCTTTTGCAAACTCAACGAAAAATGCGATAGTTCTTCCAGCGCATCATACATAAGCCCTAAATTTCTTAAGAAAATGGGATTCTCAAGTTTTTTGGCAAAGCCTGCAAATTTTGCTCTTTCTTTGCTATCTGCATGATTATTATCAGCCTTCTTGCAAAAGTGTTTATGCAGTGCAGCATAACATTGCCATACTGCCTTCGTCGACAATGAAACTCGTTTCGGCGACCGGATCGGCTTCCTCGATGACACTTGTTTCAGCGATGACTGGATCATCGTCTCCAATATTTTCCAACGTCAGGGACCCACAAGGCTTACGAGATGACGAGAAAAACCTTGTTACCTTCGGTATTTTTGTCAATAATACCTGAGATTTCTTCTCAGCTTCTACTGTCTTTTTCCGTTTTCTAGCCCCGCTCAAATATACCATATTTTGTCGAAGAAATCTACGGAAATGTGAAAAGAAATTCGCGTGACGACGGAATGAGCGTTAATATAAAAAGGAAGGAAAAGAAAGATACTGTAAGAATCAAGAGCAATTTCACTTTAGACGTCAAGTTTAATAAAATACGCTCCGATTATGGGGGTCATATTGGGAGATCCGGGGAGATCCGGATCTCGTAAAAATCACTATGGGGCCCCGGATCTAAATTTTTACACATTCAAGGGCCCCGGATCGGAGATAAACCTAAAAATGACTCGAGCACGTTTAATCACTTGCATGTATTGTAATCACACGTGACATGCAGTCGTTTAACATGCATTTGAAGAATATTGTATTTATTTATTTATTTATTTATTTATTTACTGAGAATTTGATATAGCGCTCCTTCAAGGTTACTACTCAGGAGCGCTCCCAGTCCAACCCCGGTCGAATAAGACAGTCTTGAGAAGAGAAAGAAATGAAGTAGAAGTAGAAAGGCTAATAGGTATTTGACGAAGGATAACAGGTAGCTCATTCCAGGTCGCAGGGCCAGCCACGGAGAAAGCACGGCGCTGCCTGATTGCAGTCCGTGAGCGTGGAACAATAAGTTCCACTTGTGCAGCTGAGCGGAGAGAGCAGCGGCGTTGAACAAGCGTGGTCGAGCAACAGAGCTCCTGCAAGTATAAAGGAGCCAAACCCTCAAAGCAGCGCCGGACCAAGACGGAAATTCTGTATGTAATGCGCTGTGGGTAAGGGAGCCAGTGGAGTACATCCCTCATGTATTCGGAGACTCGGCCAAACTTGGGAATGCAGCCTATGAGACGGGCAGCAGTGCGCAAGACCCTATTTATAGGGCCCCACCCGACAGGCTAAAAGTCCAACGTATATGGAACTGCAGTAGTCCAAGCGTGAAACTACAAACGCATGGACAAGTGTTGCGGCTGCACTAGAAGTCAAAGAGCGGGAAATGACCTTGAGCTGCCGAAGCTGGTAGTAACAGCTGCGACACAGAAGGTTAATGTGCCGCGTAAATGTGAGTTCCTGGTCAAGGATGACTCCCAGATTCCGGACTGAAGTGGAAAAAGTGAAGGTGGACATGCGGTGGGCATGCGATGGGCATGCGGTGGGCATTTATTTTATTTATTTACTGAGAATTTGATATAGCGCTCCTTCAAGGTTACTACTCAGGAGCGCTCATGCGGTGGGCATGCGATGGGCATGCAGTGGGCATACGATGGGCATGCAGTGGGCATGCAACGACGGGCACTGGACTGTCAGAACGGATATTGTATCAATAAGCATGCAGATGAAAAGCCGATATAAAAGTCCTTCAGCGACCATTCGAACTTTACCTTCTACGATACTGCAGGGGTTAAAGTGTGGCAGGACGGTCATGGATGGCGTCCTGACACTTATTTTCAAATCTCAATGTCGTCCTGACACTTATTTGGCCAGCACACCTGAAAACGTAAGGGGCGGCCTGGCACTTCTTTTTTAACACTTCTAGCAGCGTACGATACTATAGGCCTACATAAAATACACTATGCGATAAAGAAATCACTGACTTCATATACTTTTAGGCCTATATGTGGATGCCCAAACTATACTTTACAATACGAGAGATAAGAATATATTAATGAATAGTACAATTTAACTCGAATATAGTCTCTCTCTCTCTGTCTCTCTGTATCTGTCTATCTCTGTCTCTCTGTCTTTCTGTCTCTGTATCTAATTCTCTCTGTCTCTTTATCTCTCTGTCTCTGTCTCTATCTCTGTCTCTGTCTCTGTCTCTGTCTCTGTCTCTGTCTCTCTCTCTATGTGTGTGTCTCTCTCTCTGTCTTTCTCTGTCTCTCTCTGTCTGTCTCTCTGTCTCTCTATCTTTCTATATATATACATTATACATATATCATACATATATATATATATATATATATATATATATATGCAGGCTGTCCTAATCAATTACTGAAGTTACCAATTTCGCATAAATCTGGATCCAATAATGGTCTCTTTATTTTTTCCTACAGACTTGTTTCAAGATAGAAGAAAAACAACAATAACGACTTTGCAGACGCCCGCCTATGGACATTTTCGTGGCGCTAGTCAAATGCCTGATATCGATTCGGACGAAAAGACGTGCGAGTGGCTGCACCAATGAGCGTCTTATGTGGATGGATGGATGCCGGTGCGGGGCACTTGTCCTGACCCACACCGACTGCACGAAACGACTGCATTTCAAGTGTATAGTCTGCGTGCAAACAGTGCACTCCGCGGACCCTTCGTGGACGCAACATTCCACTAAAAGCCCCGATCAGGGTTCGCTGCGGAGAATCACCGACGGACAGTTCGAGCATTTATCAAAGTGCCATCGTCTATATGCAAGACTGCAGCTTATTCGGTGTTATTGTGATCTTACTTGGGCCTATATACATGTATATTATATACATGCATTTGAAACTGTATCATGTTATGTTTTTCTCTTGGGAGCATTAAAAAAACCTATGTTATGTTATGTTATTACATAGTTGATCTATATATATACATGTATATCACTACTGCATTCTTTAGATGCCATAATGGTTACTGTAGCAACGATGTCTGTGATATATTGTAAAGCTTTGATAAAGCTTTATAGATTCAAAGACAAATATATGCACTCAGAAATTTATTGGCGTTCCACCTTAAACCTCCGCAACTCATATAAGAACTCATAACTAAAAGCAACAAGAATCAATCAGAAAGATAGGAATCGCTGTTGTATCATATATACAAATTGCAAATCAACGGGTGCGTAATTTAATGAATTCTAACGCGCCAATAAGAAGAGACTTCTACTAAAGAAAAAATTCGACATCTGATAACATATATATACGACGCAGCTCAAGCCATGTATACCAAGCGTGCATATTTAATTATCTTGGCAGCATGCAAGGTGCGCGCGACCAGGTGCTCGGCGCTGCTTCAGTGGTCACGTTACCACGCGTCACCAGATGCGATATGTCGATCTGTGGCAGGATCCCGCTGTGCCAGTATACACTCGCTTCTCGTGTATGGTTTGTATCAGCAGCCGCTGCAGCAGGTCACCGCAGTGCATGCTGGGGAATATTGCTGTACATGCAGTCTAACATGTCAGTATCAGTGTGGACGACATGTAATGTCATATATTT
>OX243813.1:23260396-23262896 GCA_945859605.1 Lumbricus rubellus | reverse complement strand
TTGAAGGCATTTATTCCGTATACGTTTTGCATCACTGAGCAGTTATTTGGACCTATGAAACGAATTATTTCTAAATATATTTTGGCCGAAATAATTTACGTAGATAAGTGACCATTTGAACACAGCCTAATCGTAATGTATTGTATTGTATTTACGACAATTTGTTTCGCATCAATCTACTTCTAGGATGTTTTAACACTGAAGTGTCTGAGCGTTTAAAAAATTTTATTATCTACATAATGCTTCACTCAATTAATTGCTAATGATGATAATAATATGTGTTTATGAATATCTACATTTGCATAAATAATGCATTGCTTACAATGGAACTCAAATGTAAATTAATCTAATTTGATACAGATTTTATTTTGTCTTTATTTATGTCTTCTTTTCCGAGTCAGATATTTATAAGTAAATTTATTCATTCGTGGTCTGATATCTATAAATATATATCTATAATTATATATATATACCTGCAATTTATTAGCAAATGATGCATTTATTTACACAGTCATGCCTGCTTGTTTTCGAGAGAATTCTCTCCCAGTTACTCCACGCAATAAAATATAATTGGTTCATATGCGAATGGCTCAAACAACGTCCTAGTTGCTGCCTTTGTGATTTAAGCAAGATAGACCTTCAAGGGGAAAATCGCTTGATTATAAAAGAGGGGAAAATGCAGATGTATGCATGAAAATAAGACGTGCAAGTGAGTGCATGCATGAATTTTTTTAATATAATTATTCTAATTATAATAGTATATTATGCGCATATTGAGTATGATGCTTACATGCAGGTACGCAGACAAATGTATGACGTCATGTTTAGACCTCATTTTCACACAAAAGGGCATGCCAAACTATGCATATATGAATAATATTTAAAAATAGATACCGTAACAGCAGATATAAGTTTCATTTTTGCATATAATTTTGAATTTATGCATATATGTATAATTATATATATATATATATATATATATATATATATATATATTCATGCGCACCTTTCTAAATGTGCATTTATAAAGTGTGACAGATATTCAAAAGAGATTTGTAGATAAATAAACTGCACTGATGATGCATGCTGAGTTCCGGAAGGGAAATTGCCTAAAAATCTCTGAATAATGTAAATGCAAAAGACATACCAGAACAGGTGTTTTCAAAGAAATGTGTAGTCTAATCATAGCGCCAAAATATATAGAATATTTTTGCACAATAAATCTGCGGAGACAGCGTATGCTCGCCACACAAACGTTATCTTCAAACAAGACGGCATTGTTGTATTGCATACAAGCATGCGCAACTCCATATGCAGCAGTTCCTTATACAATATAAAACTGCATCAGCATCTGTACAGAACCGGTTCACTATAGCCACCCATGTAAATATAAATCTGCTAAGAACTTACATATTCATACATGCATAAGTAGGCAGGCCTATGTTTGCAGGATTCTGCATATATATATATATATATATATATATATATATATTATAGACTATATATATATATTTGTGCGTATATATGAGTCTGCTTGTATGTATGTATGTTTGTATTTAGGTACGCATCTTATGTGTATATTATACTATGTAGGCTATGCATGCACGTGATAAATTAAGTGCATATTGTGATGACTAAAAATAGGCACATTATGATTTTATTATGCATCATTATATATATATATATATATATATATGCCAGACAGCGTTATGTGTGGCAGAATTATCAACTGTATTATAAGATATACGGTTTCAATTTGAACCCCTAGCCTTTTTGTTTGGCGTGCGCATATATATAATATTATATAGATCTATACATGGGCGTCCACATAAATTTTCTAGGGGGCCGCAAAATTTAAATAATTGTCACATGGTCTAAATTTAATGGGTGACAGTTTGAATTTCCATATTACCACGAGAGAATACTATAGCCTACCTATACGTTATGCGCCCAAAGAAAGATATATAGGTTCAACTTGTAGAAGGAATCGATAATCACATTGAAAATCGTGTTGTAACAATCAGCCAAATAATCTAAATTTATGTGCAACTATGCGAAAAATTCAGAGGGGCGCACTTGCGCCCCCTTGCGCCCCGCTGCGGACGCCCATGTATATATATATATATGTGTGTGCGTGTGTGCGTGTGTAATATATAGATGCACACACCGTGAACAGTCGTATACGTTTATATATTTATATATATATGCTTACATATAAAGAAATTATATATATATCTTTATATATATGTGTGTGTGTATGTATAGTCTATGCTTAATCACTTATTCATTCGTTCTCCTCTTTCTACATCTTCTCATCGACCTCTCCGTTCTCTGGACAGGGTTGACTTGTTTGTTCCTCGAGCTACGACCACTATTGCTCAAACTCGATCCTTTACCATCATTGGGGTCTCCTTGTGAAATTCTCTTCCATCCACTCTGCTTGGGACTCTAATTTCCGGATGGTTATCTACATCTCTCTCTCTCTCTCTCTCTCTCTCTC